>NW_019775214.1:151668-209344 GCF_001039355.2 Lingula anatina
GTTGAATTTGCAGTTTAACATAATGTACTTTTGCATCAGAATTGACAGTAGTACCCTATTTTGTTTTTTCCTTCTTTTTGTCTGTACATTTGACAGCTTTGCTGCCTTGTTTTTTTTTCATCATCAATTTTCAGGGTGCCCCCCCCCCCCCCCACACACACACACACACACACACAATTCACATATCTTTTTCCTTTTGTAAGAAAAATCAAATTTCTCTGTGGTCTTTGGTGAAGTCTATATTCCTATTATTTAATTTGACTTAATACTCGTTTCTAGATTTCTGCTATTAGATTTTTATCTTATTCTTTATTTCCCTTTTTTTCAGGTCATTCGTCGAAGAAAGTGCACCACTAAAGCAGTACAACCAGTGCATTTGAACATATCTGGCAACAAGCGTAAGCTAGTTTCGTTTTCGCATATGGATAATTTTAAGAAACCAGTCATTACATGATATACCTTGTTCCCAAATGCTGAATGATTTGTTTGATTATGATAAAGTCTGCAAACTCATAATATTTGGATCAATCAACTGGAAAGTGGGAGAAGTATAGCTATGCGTTTGTTTTCTCCATATAAAAGCCCTGCCATGATTGTTTATCCAAGACCTCATACTACTTCCTGGTCTGCTGTTTATCAGTTATTTGCGAATGAATACCTTGACTTTTGTCTGTAGTCTCTTAACACAAACACCATAAACTGTCTGAGTGTGAATTTTCAATATATGTTACACAATTTGGAATCAGAAAGCTGGTTATTCTGTCTTTATATGATTTCAACAGTATTTAGTCTCCAAATTTAATGTGCATTTATTCTAAAAAGTGGAATGCAAATCCCTGTCCATATTTGCAGAGATAGGTATTCACCCAGAGCTTGGTATGTACATTGGAAAGATAGTGCCTGGAACAGCTGCTGCCAGAGAGAGCAATCTGGCCGTGGGAGATCGTCTTTTGACTGTGAGTACAACTGTAGCATTGCGGAGCTTGATTATCAAGAATATCAGCATTCTGTACCAAATTCATTGCAATGTTTAATCTTCTCTCACTCTTATTTAAAAAACATTTGCCATTTAAAATTATCCTGAGATAAGTCAAATTGCCTAACATCTTTTTTGTACCTACTTAAAATCTTATGAGTATACATTTCCTGTCAAAAACTGCCCCCTCGCCCAGGTGAAGCTGTTTTAGATAACACCTCTTTGAAATTTTTCATGTTGAATAGTTATTAAAGATATTTTCATATTCTTTTGACAGGTAAATGGTCGCTCAGTAGATGGAAAATCTGTGTCAGATGTACTGTCCATTATGGAGAGCAACAGCGATTGTCTTAGTCTCAATGTACAGAAGTTTATTCCGGTGCCAAGTTCATTTCTCCCATCTGGGTGCCAGAGCAACCAAAACCTTATGGAGGGGATACAAGCCACCCCTCAGACTGTAGAAACTACCATCGGCTCACAACGATTTCCTAAATTTTGGATCGACAACAGTTCAAAGCAGAACAGTGCTTCTAATAAAGGATCTCAGTCGGGGAGTTCCGAGTGCTCCACTCCAGGTCACACACCGAGAAAGTTTGGAAAGAAAGACGAAAACAAGGAAAATATTCCCGAGAAACGGAGTTCTCATCATGAGAACTTCATCACCTTAGCATGGGACAAACTTGTGAATCGTTCCAGGCATAAACAAGAGAAAGAGCGACTCAGCAAAAGTGGCACTGCCATCACCGACACCAGTCTTAAAACTGCAGAGGAAGATGCTCTTACACAGCTCAATTCGGTGCTGGACGATATTGACTACAAACCCCGTGTAGAAAAACGAAAGCGTGTGAAGATTGAAGAGAATGGAGGTACCTGGCCAAAATATAGGGGTGCTTTAGAATTCACCAGTGCGGGGACCATTTCACTGGTACCAGGGGAGCACAAGAAAAAAGAGCGACCAGGAATACCAGAGATGTTGTCACAGCAAACTCCAAATCAACAACAACAGCTGCAAGAGCAACAGAAACAGCAACCGCAACAATATGCATCCCCAAGATCAGCTTATCCAAAGATGACTCAAAATATCCCTGGAGTTTCTTCCATTGGACGGGACACAAACAAGTCCCATCATTTCCCAGTGAAAGTCCATAGTCCGCAGAACTCCTCTGACATGTCTGCCAAATACGGACCCAGTTTTGTGGTGGAGAAACCCCCACAAAAACCACTTCATTCATCGTCACAGCACGGCCATAGTAGCAAGCCAAAGTATCCCAAAGCCACAGTGAAGCACAGTTCAGTAGACGAGATCAGCTCTGATGGAGAAAAGCGTTTTGAACCGCTTCATTACCCGAACACTTCTACACCTGACATGGACTTCTCAGTCACTTCAGGACACAACAATTATTATCCCTCGCCACGACATAGGCCAACGTCAGCGCCATCCAACAAACGAGGCCCAGGCCACCGACCCCCAATTAATGCCACCTACAGTAGTCCCATCGCAAAGCCAGGGTCGTTGGAGGTTCAACCCATGTACCTACCAAACCAACAAAAGACTTACGGCACTCAGCCAACTTCTCCACGAGATAAGATTTCGCCATTATCAAACAAGCTGCAGGAACGAGCTGCAGGGTACCACCCAGCTTCTTACCAAGGCATGGTGAAGTCACAGCCTGTATATACTCCAAGGTCAGTTTTCAACTCTGCTTCTTCCTCATCTTGAAACTAAGAGATTTACTTGCAGTTAAACTGGGGCTCTGCTTTATATTGAGTAGGTTTCCATGTAAGTAGTTCTGTATCTGAGGTTCTATTATTTCTGTTGTTCTTGTTTCCAGTTCAACAGCCCACCATCGGCGAACATCCCCCAATGTGTATGGACAACCTCAGTCAGTTGGTCCTCTCTTCCCATCTACTAGTCAACCAACTTCCCCGCGAGTTACGTCTCCTCCTGGAATTCACCAACGTCCCGAGCCACTGAGGTCTTATATACGCCATGAACCCTACAGTACATCTCCCTCGCCATCATTTGTAAGTTTAAATTTCCTAATTGTTCTGCTTGCTTTGGTTATGGTTTCTGCCTTTGTGAAGTGTTATTAAGGCTATAGAATATTATAAATATACAGTGGATTTCTGTTTGCCTGAAGGAATGTTCCTTTGGATCAGATAATTGATATGGCTGAAAACCTGTAGCTAATAGGGCTCACATAACAGTTGGTCAAAATTTTCAGCATTTAAATACTGAAACCATGTTAGAGGAAGCAAGGAGAAATTAACAGTTGGTGAGGCCTCCTCCTGTAATCTTGTGAAACCATGAAAGTCAAACATTTTGCCCATGCAAGCACTATTTAAAATGTGTTATGTACATATTGGGTGATTATATGATGTTTAACCGTATTGGTATTGGGTGAATATATGATGTTTTACCATATTGATATTGCGTCTTGTTTAACCATATGCATGTGTATTGATGTTAACAGAGCAGCAGTACAGTGGACAGAGCCACCCCGACCCCAAGCGAGGAACAGTTTCCATACGGAGGCGTCTCTGCTCCTAAAGCGTACCACAGCAGTGGACAGTTGGAGCACAGCGATGGTTTCTCAACCTTCCCAAAACGAGGCCATCATCACCCGCATCACACTGCTCGCATTCGCATTCCTTCGCAAGATTCTGTCAATAATTCCGTCAGCAAGATCATTTGGTCTGCTGGCTCTTGTAAGTGAAAAGTACATTGTCTTACTGTGTGAAAATCTGAAATCTCAGTCTATTATAAAGTAACTAAGAGAAGAAAGTTTGTATGTGTGTGACAGTGGGAGTGAAATCAGTAGTTTGATGTTTGTGTAGTTTATTCTTAAAATGAAAAAAATTATTAGGATATAAGTCCACAGCTTTGATATATTTCTGTGTCCCATCACACTGAGTCCATTTTCCCTAGTTTGCTTTTGGAAACTTTTCATTGTATTAGAATGTAGAATTTCTATTTGACTGTGGTATATTTCAGTGTCAGATCGCAGCAGTCCCATGTCACCATATTTACACCTTGAACATCCTGGCACTAACAGCTCAACAGGCTCCATTCCTTCCGTTGAACCTCCCAGGACAAGAAAGAAGTAAGCTAAAACATAGGACTTGAAGCAAAAGTCATGTCAGACTACAGATTACAGAGCAACTGATATAACAAAAGTTTGATATGCAGTTGATATTGGTGACTTTCATTAGGTATCAATTGACTATTAACTCTAATAAAAGCACGATGAAGTGAATATGACAGTGTTTGCACTGTAGCTCTATATATCAAGTATGGTAGGTCTATAGTTAGTGCAAATTTACAAGGCACACAATTTGTTATTTCTTAAAATGTTGTTCTCAATTTCTTTAGACCTGAGATTGGGGAGACCAGACATATCAGCATTGAGAAAACATTTCAACCACTGGGTATTCAAATCAAGCCAGGGAAGAATGGCAGCGGCATCTTTATATCTTCCGTGGGACAGAACAGCCTGGCCAAGCACTATGGTCTGGAAGTTGGAGACCAGATTCTGGAGGTTAGTAGAAGTTTCATGTCAGCAATAGGTTCTTTTGTTATAAAAACTGTATGAGGGTTTTTATATATATGTAAATTGTAGTTATGCTGTATATAAATTTACGGATTGGTAATATTCCATTAGTAAGTTGATTTCTTTGGTAAGGTCAACACAATTACACTGCAGTGCACAATATCTGTGGGACAGCATGTAAGTGGTATGTTACTGCAGGTTTTGAAAGTTACCACATGAAATGCAGTCCTTTAAATAAATCTTATGCTTTATCCTGAAAAAATGTTTCATTGTTAGGATAAAAGCAATTCCTGGGTTACTCAGTTATCTATTTGGATATCTTTAAACATAAAAAGCAATCCAAGACAACATTTGCTTTATATAAATAATTTGGATCTTAATGATGTTTTGGGGTTTTTGTTTCCAGGTGTGTGGTCTTAGTTTAAGAACTGCCAATGAGACCCAGGCTGCCATAGTATTGAGGCAATGTGGAGACAGCATGACAATGCTTGTGCAATACCTGCCTGATAGTGAGTTGTGTTTTTGTCTTTGGAGGAGAGGGGAATGAAATAGAGATCTATAGTAAAGTAAAAGTATAGCAATTGTAAAGGGATGCTAAAATGGAATTTTTATTTGTGAAAATTTTTTTTAATTATTTAAAATATTATGCTGTAGATTCAAGCTAATTTTATGTTTGAATCAAAAGTCCATTTTGCAATATCCAATTAAATATATTATCTATGTATAGAGTGGTTTATTATGATGATGATGTATTTGATATAAATTCCTAATCATTCTTCCTTTCAGAATTTGAAGACAATGGAGAAGATAGTGGGTCCAGTCAGTCCTCTAGGGCCACCTCTCCCGCCACCTCCCCCAAGCTGGTAAAGCATGGCAGCAATGAGACCATCACTTCCTCTACACCAACTAATTCACCAAGAAACAATCCAAATAACCAGAGGTACAGCTTGTATAGTGTCAATGATATTTAATTTTTTAAGTAGAATTTGTGTACCAAAATCTTTACATACTGATCTTCCTATCGAATGCTAGAATATTCCAATGGAATAATATTTAACACACTGGGCTTTGATATTATATGATGTGATGTGTTTTTGTGTTACTGTAAAAATCTGTTTTTATTGATGTTTGTAAAATATGCTGAGAAAAGCTGCTTTAGGTTGCTGCAAATCAGCGCTCAATATGTCGGGTTGTCTCAGGCAAAAAATCTGCCATAAATTGATCTTGAACTATCAAAAATGAGTGACTCACTGTGGCGCCCTCTATAGTTCCAGTAGCCAAGACAGCCATGTTCCAATGGAGCCCAGGTTTGTGTTCCTCCAGAAGTCTGCTGCCTCCAGCCTGGGTATCAGCCTGATAGGGGGCAACGCTGTGGGCATCTTTGTTCACGAAGTCCAGAAGGACAGTGTGGCATGTGGACCAAATGGCTTACGATGTGGAGACCAGATACTAGAGGTATTTACTGACTGAACAGCAATGACAGTCTTTTATGCACTGTCTTTGAAACCTGTGTATTGAGTTGCCACCATCTTGTCATTGTTCTTTGCTGATGCACTGAGGGAAACTCACACATTTTTCTTTCCAAATTATTTGTAGCTCTGCAGTGTGGAATAATATGGGATTGGCCTCCTAATTTATTATGGTAGATTTATTTTTGGAAAAAATGAAGTACGTATATCAAAATGATTTTATTTTACTCTGTTAAACCAAGTACCGTGTTTAGTGTATGTGGTGACACTAAAGTCTACAAACCATTAAGGTTAAGGTACATCTGGTCATTTCAGTTCAATGGTGTTGATCTCCGGTCAGCCACAGCAGAGCAGGCAGCCCATGAATTGTCCAAACCTTCTGAAAGAGTGACCATTCTAGCCAGATATGATATAGTCAGTAAGTATCATCAGAAAAACACAGACATTTTACCATGTCCATAAATAAATGAGTGGGGCACTGGTTTGTCAGTTTTTTATCTTGAATTTATTTATTTATTTATTTATTTATTTATTTATTTATTTATTTATTTATTTATTTATTTATTAGTTTTGTTTTTGGAAAGTGTGCAGATTAGCCACAACTCGGAACATTTGAATACATCATAAATATCAGTATTCAACAGTTATGCAGTGAAATACTTCTTAGATATTTTTGTGGAATAGTAATGAAATTAAACCTTTACAACTGTGACTATTGTTGTGTAGCAAATTCCTCCATGTATTTTAACAACAACCATTGACCAAAGTGAGTCATTATTTTTATAACTGTTCAATAATCCATCCACAGGATATAACAAAATAAGAGACCAGCCAGGAGATTCATTTTATATCCGTACCCTATTTGATCGCCAAGCTGAAAATGAAGGGGAACTGAGCTTTAAGCGTGATGATGTTCTGTACATAGAAGACACTTTATACAATGGCATGCCTGGCACATGGAAAGCATGGCTTGTGGATGACGAGGGCAACAAATTACAGTGTGGGACCATTCCTTCCAAATACAGGTAAGATTGGTTGTGTTCTTTTGTAAGGTTCTCAGGATTATGATTTTTAAACAAGTTGGGTATTCTGTTTTAGCAACTGCATTTAATTGTACGGTTGTTTTTATAAATACTCAAAGATAATGGAATTGGCCAGATGGAATAATTTCTTTCATGTGTTTCTCCTGATTTAAGTAAAGAACCAGGCTAATTCACCCTCCTTGTTGTCTCTTTTAGAATGGAGGATGAGCTTGCCATGAAAAGGAGCCTTTCTGAATCCTTGCAAGAGGAGGAATTGAAAAATGCCTCCTCTCGTCGAGGATCTGCCACAGCGAGACGCAGTTTCTTCCGTCGGAAGAAACACCAGAGAAATAATTCCAAGGATAGCCGTGAGCTGGCCTCTTTCTCAGATGTCTCCATAAATACAGATTCGGTGCCTATTTTAGATGGTAAGTTTCTATAGAAAAAAATAACTTGCCGAAGAATGCAGAAATTAGCTGAATGATTTCAGGTTCTGGAATTGTCATTTTTACCTCAGTTTATGTCCATCCATTCAAGCACATAACATTTACAGATTTACTATTAAATCATTATATTTTGTCTGTACAGCTTGTTAAGAGCTTTTCTTCTTGATCTTTTACTTTTGACATTTCATAAGAACATATTAGCACTGGAATTGTCATTTTAGCTTGGGGGAAGTGTAACACATTTTTACTAAGTGATAAGCTATGCTCATTTCTATATTTGCAGATGGAACTGTGCTGACATATCAGAGAGTGGAGAGATTGGACTGTAAGTATTGCCCAGAACACAATTACACTGGAAAAAAGAAATTAGGAATGACATCAAATAACAAAGGATTAGTAGTATCTTTCTATAAATTTTAATGTGTTTGAGTGATAATTAGCTAATGATTTTGATTAAAATTATATTTGTTGGTTTTAGTGTAAAGTTATTAAACTGATCATTATTTTGAAGCCTTTAATAACCTTTATAGAGAATTTTTATTCTTGTATAGCCTCAGCCAATGCCTTAAAATAAACAATATAAGAAAGAAAGGAAACCATGTCTTATATAAACTGAATCTTCTCTTCAGGTGCTGGACATGGAGGGAGGGGGCATCTTACTTATCTAATCTTAATTCAGTTCTTTTTATGTACACAATGTTGCAGAAAAAAAAAAGAAAATTGTTGTCTCTCTTTTTTTAGATAAAGTGTGTCGCCCAGTTATGATCCTTGGACCCCTGGCAGAGCCATTGATTAATAAACTTACTTCCGAGTCCCCAGACAAATATTGTCGCTGTGAATCAAGTAAGTTGTGAAAAACAACAACAAAACACTTCTGTTTTTGAGTGTGTGAAACTGTCACTGATAAGACTACAATAAAAAACGGATAGTATTTGATAGAAATGGTATTCAAGCCAGTGAGAGCATGCAAAGAGGCTTGAGACACAATTTTGCCAATGTTTTGTGCCAAATTTTGTTTAACACTGCAAGCATGTGGGATAATTGTCAAATTAAAATCAGAGCATAGGAGTTTAAAATCTTCAGTTTTAATTTTCACGAAAGATTCATTGCTCTGACATATGTATAAATAAATATTCTGGTTTTTTGATGCCACCATCTTTTTGAAACCTGAGTAATTTGCATCTTTCTCACAGTGCCAATGAAAGCCTTAGCAGGCAGTGTGGAAAAAGCATTATCTGACGGCCAGTTGGTGGACTACCGTATAAAAGACGACCATTATGAGTGCATCACTGTAGAGGCAGTCAAGCAAATTGTTGAAAAGGTAAAATTATATTAATTACAGAATTATTTTAACCAGGACTGGGTCAGATGATAACCTTGATGTTCATTTT
The DNA here is from genome assembly GCF_001039355.2 of Lingula anatina. The sequence goes on from NW_019775214.1 coordinate 160,524, forward strand.
TGCAACTTACAAATGTTAAAAAGAAGGAAGTTATGAGGGATAAGAATAATACGAAATTAAAGATAGTTTCATCTGAAAGTTTCCTCCCTTATTTTTTCCAAATGGACTTTTTTGTATCTGAATGCCTCTACAAATATTATGTTAGTTGTGTTTAATAATACTGGTTTTAGCATATTAGAGGATATAGGTAAAGGATAAAATTGTTTGCTTTCAGAATCGCCATGCCATGCTGGATGTTAGCGCCCATGCCATAGAGAGACTCCATCGCCTACAGATCTATCCCATAGTGCTTTACTGCAAACACAAGTCATCTAAAGAACTGAGGTATGCAGATTGTCTAAACCTGCCTGCAGTATGATAGCTGTATTCAAATGTTGTGGCCATTTGGACTGGTTGATTTTGTGTGTGAATGTGCTGGCAGACACAGTATTCATAAGTTTTTATTGATTGGTTGATTGAGTGAATGATTGATTGATTCTTGGGCTTTCGATGATAAATTATTTTGGTTTTACCTGCAGGGAGGTGAAGGACACAAGATTTTTACCAGAGAAGATGACCAGTAAAAGTGCAAAGCAGCTGTATGAACAGTTCCAGAAAGTAGAACAGGATTGCAGGCATTTATTTTCAAGTAAGATATTTCATGGCCTACTATTTTTTTCTTAAAAATAATACTCTCATTCATTTTCCTGTAAAAGTTAGCATTTATTTTATAATTTGAAAGTTCATATTTCATTATTTTCATTAAAAAGTATGGTATATGCCTCCTTAATTTGCATTATAATATGTTTGAAAGTATGATAAAACATTATCCTTCAAAATGAACATTATGGTTTGAAGTTGCTCATACATTCAAACATATATGTTTTGAGTATGAGTAGCAGTAACTAGTAAGCAGTGAAAAATTTCCACATTTTGAAACCCACGTTTGTATAGTTAACCTACAGTTCATTTTCAATAGTTTTTCACTTTTAAATTTGTTAAGGGTATGTGTAAAGTCAGCTCTGATTTTATGTACACAAGGCCTAAAATTCAGATCAGTGGGATTAATAGCATGTTTTGTTCTCTTCATTCAGGTATGGTCCAAGGGGGCAATAGCTTGGCGTACATGTCCACCCAGATCAAGTCAGCCATTGACATTGAGCAGAAGAAGACCATTTGGGTGCCATCGGGGAATATCTGAGGCACAGTTTTCGAGGCAAATGTCTGTCAAACTTTTAAAGAAGGATGCTTTCACAGAAGATTGCCACTGCATTGGTATTGGAGTTTGATGATGGTTGACAAAGAAGCAAAATAAACATAATGGACAAATTCTCATGCATAGATTGTGAAAGGAAACTCTCCTTTGGTTTTCAGGATTCCCACAATGCTTCAACGGAATGGTTTTAATGGACAGTTTGGGGATAAAAAGCTCTTTTCACCACCAGGTGAACAGTTTACTTATAACTTTCACAGAAATCTTATATTGGTCGTGGGTGTTTTACAAAAATGTTGATCGTTTCTCATTGAATGTGAAATATACGATGCACATTATCTCTATACACATGACTGACATATGAATCTGCTCATTAAAAAAAGCCATTCCTCTTTTCACAATTGATAGAAAAACAAACCTCAGCAATATGTATTTAATTTTCGAAAATGGTTTATTTTTATGTCAGAGCATGTGGTGCTTTTCATGTTGCTTGATTGCCAAACTTTATTAGGTGGACATAAATGTGACTCTTGGCAAAACATGCTTGAAGGAGGGTACAAGAAGCTGTAAGAAAACAGACTTACACCAAGAAAATACACTTTTTATGCCATGACAAACTGTTTCAAGACAAACGGAAATATGATCAGAAAATCAAATAAATGTTTATTCAAAATGTACAATGGTGAGCTTAAATGGCATAGTGAGATGTAGTTTTTAGATAATAATTTAGCTGTAGTGTCATTCAGGCTAGCTGTGGCATGCAGCCCTTGCCTGCGGTGGCGGGTTGAGGCATAGCATGTTCCATTGACGTACTGCAGAAAAGCCTTGATATTTGATGGTGTAATGTAAAAGGGCTTTTACTGCAATCAAAACATTCATATTGATCTCATTGCCACGCCAAAGGCTTTTTGATGTGTTTTTCCCTGCCACAGGGTGATGTGAGTGAAGTGGCTTATTAAATTGGAGTTATAGATGCAGTTGACTTTAGAAAAGTGATGTGGGGATTTTACCATGGTTTTTTCCAGTTTTGCACGTGTTACATAAGAATGTAAGCGTGGGCAATTGACCTTTTTGTTTGTTTGTTTTTTTCTTTATGATTAAGCTGGTCCCAGTTTGCTTTATATGTGAAGAAGTAGCAAACTTTCCACTCTCTCTCTCCCTCTCTCAGCAAACTGTTCTAATTCAGAAGTGGAACATCCAAGTTGCTGTCANAACAGTTGGTCAAAATTTTCAGCATTTAAATACTGAAACCATGTTAGAGGAAGCAAGGAGAAATTAACAGTTGGTGAGGCCTCCTCCTGTAATCTTGTGAAACCATGAAAGTCAAACATTTTGCCCATGCAAGCACTATTTAAAATGTGTTATGTACATATTGGGTGATTATATGATGTTTTACCATATTGATATTGCGTCTTGTTTAACCATATGCATGTGTATTGATGTTAACAGAGCAGCAGTACAGTGGACAGAGCCACCCCGACCCCAAGCGAGGAACAGTTTCCATACGGAGGCGTCTCTGCTCCTAAAGCGTACCACAGCAGTGGACAGTTGGAGCACAGCGATGGTTTCTCAACCTTCCCAAAACGAGGCCATCATCACCCGCATCACACTGCTCGCATTCGCATTCCTTCGCAAGATTCTGTCAATAATTCCGTCAGCAAGATCATTTGGTCTGCTGGCTCTTGTAAGTGAAAAGTACATTGTCTTACTGTGTGAAAATCTGAAATCTCAGTCTATTATAAAGTAACTAAGAGAAGAAAGTTTGTATGTGTGTGACAGCGTGAGTGAAATCAGTAGTTTGATGTTTGTGTAGTTTATTCTTAAAATGAAAAAAATTATTAGGATATAAGTCCACAGCTTTGATATATTTCTGTGTCCCATCACACTGAGTCCATTTTCCCTAGTTTGCTTTTGGAAACTTTTCATTGTATTAGAATGTAGAATTTCTATTTGACTGCGGTATATTTCAGTGTCAGATCGCAGCAGTCCCATGTCACCATATTTACACCTTGAACATCCTGGCACTAACAGCTCAACAGGCTCCATTCCTTCCGTTGAACCTCCCAGGACAAGAAAGAAGTAAGCTAAAACATAGGACTTGTAGCAAAAGTCATGTCAGACTACAGATTACAGAGCAACTGATATAACAAAAGTTTGATATGCAGTTGATATTGGTGACTTTCATTAGGTATCAATTGACTATTAACTCTAATAAAAGCACGATGAAGTGAATATGACAGTGTTTGCACTGTAGCTCTATATATCAAGTATGGTAGGTCTATAGTTAGTGCAAATTTACAAGGCACACAATTTGTTATTTCTTAAAATGTTGTTCTCAATTTCTTTAGACCTGAGATTGGGGAGACCAGACATATCAGCATTGAGAAAACATTTCAACCACTGGGTATTCAAATCAAGCCAGGGAAGAATGGCAGCGGCATCTTTATATCTTCCGTGGGACAGAACAGCCTGGCCGAGCATTATGGTCTGGAAGTTGGAGACCAGATTCTGGAGGTTAGTAGAAGTTTCATGTCAGCAATAGGTTCTTTTGTTATAAAAACTGTATGAGGGTTTTTATATATATGTAAATTGTAGTTATGCTGTATATATATATATATATATATACAGCATAACTACAATTTACGGATTGGTAATATTCCATTAGTAAGTTGATTTCTTTGGTAAGGTCAACACAATTACACTGCAGTATACAATATCTGTGGAACAGCATATAAGTGGTATGTTAATGCAGGTTTTGAAAGTTACCATGTGAAATGCAGTTCTTTAAATGAATCCTAAGTTTTACCCTGAAAATATGTTTCATTGTCAGGAACTTGAATAAAAGCAATTCAGGGGTTACTCTGTTATTTATTTGGATATCTTTAAACATAAAAAGCAATCCAAGACAACATTTGCTTTATATAAATAATTTGGATCTTAATGATGTTTTGGGGTTTTTGTTTCCAGGTGTGTGGTCTGAGTTTAAGAACTGCCAATGAGACCCAGGCTGCCATTGTATTGAGGCAATGTGGAGACAGCATGACAATGCTTGTGCAATACCTGCCTGATAGTGAGTTGTGTTTTTGCCTTTTTAGGAGAGGGGGATGAAATAGAGATCTATAGTAAAGTAAAAGTATAGCAATTGTAAAGGGATGCTAAATGGAATTTTTATTTGTGAAAATTTTTTTTTAATTATTTAAAATATTATGCTGTAGATTCAAGCTAATTTTATGTTTGAATCAAAAGTCCATTTTGCAATATCCAATTAAATATATTATCTATGTATAGAGTGGTTTATTATGATGATGATGTATATGATATAAATTCCTAATCATTCTTCCTTTCAGAATTTGAAGACAATGGAGAAGATAGTGGGTCCAGTCAGTCCTCTAGGGCCACCTCTCCCGCCACCTCCCCCAAGCTGGTAAAGCATGGCAGCAATGAGACCATCACTTCCTCTACACCAACCAATTCACCAAGAAACAATCCTAATAACCAGAGGTACAGCTTGTATAGTGTCAATGATATTTAATTTTTTAAGTAGAATTTGTGTACCAAAATCTTTACATACTGATCTTCCTATCGAATGCTAGAATATTCCAATGGAATAATATTTAACACACTGGGCTTTGATATTATATGATGTGATGTGTTTTTGTGTTACTGTAAAAATCTGTTTTTATTGATGTTTGTAAAATATGCTGAGAAATGCTGCTTTAGGTTGCTGCAAATCAGCGCTCAATATGTCGGGTTGTCTCAGGCAAAAAATCTGCCATAAATTGATCTTGAACTATCAAAAATGAGTGACTCACTGTGGCGCCCTCTATAGTTCCAGTAGCCAAGACAGCCATGTTCCAATGGAGCCCAGGTTTGTGTTCCTCCAGAAGTCTGCTGCCTCCAGCCTGGGTATCAGCCTGATAGGGGGCAACGCTGTGGGCATCTTTGTTCACGAAGTCCAGAAGGACAGTGTGGCATGTGGACCAAATGGCTTACGATGTGGAGACCAGATACTAGAGGTATTTACTGACTGAACAGCAATGACAGTCTTTTATGCACTGTCTTTGAAACCTGTGTATTGAGTTGCCACCATCTTGTCATTGTTCTTTGCTGATGCACTGAGGGCAACTCACACATTTTTCTTTCCAAATTATTTGTAGCTCTGCAGTGTGGAATAATATGGGATTGGCCTCCTAATTTATTATGGTAGATTTATTTTTGGAAAAAATGAAGTACGTATATCAAAATGATTTTATTTTACTCTGTTAAACCAAGTACTGTGTTTAGTGTATGTGGTGACACTGAAGTCTACAAACCATTAAGGTTAAGGTACATCTGGTCATTTCAGTTCAATGGTGTTGATCTCCGGTCAGCCACAGCAGAGCAAGCAGCCCATGAATTGTCCAAACCTTCTGAAAGAGTGACCATTCTAGCCAGATATGATATAGTCAGTAAGTATCATCAGAAGAACAAAGACATTTTACCATGTCCATAAATAAATGAGTGGGGCACTGGTTTGTCAGTTTTTTATCTTGAATTTATTTATTTGTTTGTTTGTTTGTTTGTTTTTTGGAGTGTGTGCAGATTAGCCACAACTCAGAACATTTGAATACATCATAAATATCAGTATTCAACAGTTATGCAGCGAAATACTTCTTAGATATTTTTGTGGAATAGTAACGAAATTAGACCTTTACAACTGTGACTACTGTTCCTCCATGTATCTTAACAACAACCATTGACCAAAGTGAGTCATTATTTGTATAACTGTTCAATAATCTATCCACAGGATATAACAAAATAAGAGACCAGCCAGGAGATTCATTTTATATCCGTACCCTGTTTGATCGCCAAGCTGAAAATGAAGGGGAACTGAGCTTTAAGCGTGATGATGTTCTGTACATAGAAGACACTTTATACAATGGCATGCCTGGCACATGGAAAGCATGGCTTGTGGATGACGAGGGCAACAAATTACAGTGTGGGACCATTCCTTCCAAATACAGGTAAGATTGGTTTTGCTCTTTCGTAAGGTTCTCAGGATTATGATTTTTAAACAAGTTGGGTATTCTGTTTTAGCAACTGCATTTAATTGTACGGTTGTTTTTATAAATACTCAAAGATAATGGAATTGGCCAGATGGAATAATTTCTTTCATGTGTTTCTCCTGATTTAAGTAAAGAACCAGGCTAATTCACCCTCCTTGTTGTCTCTTTTAGAATGGAGGATGAGCTTGCCATGAAAAGGAGCCTTTCTGAATCCTTGCAAGAGGAGGAATTGAAAAATGCCTCCTCTCGTCGAGGATCTGCCACAGCGAGACGCAGTTTCTTCCGTCGGAAGAAACACCAGAGAAATAATTCCAAGGATAGCCGTGAGCTGGCCTCTTTCTCAGATGTCTCCATCAATACAGATTCGGTGCCTATTTTAGATGGTAAGTTTCCATGGAAAAAATAATTTGACGATGAATGCTGAAATTAGCTGAATGATTTCAGGTTCTGGAATTGTCATTTTTACCTCAGTTTATGCCCATCTATTCTAGCACATAACATTTACAGATTTACTATTATATCATTAGATTTTGTCTGTACAGCTTGTTAAGAGCTTTTCTTCTTGATCTTTTACTTTTGACATTTCATAAGAACATATTAGCACTGGCATTGTCATTTTAGCTTAGGGGAAGTGTAACACATTTTTACTAAGTGATAAACTATGCTCATTTCTATATTTGCAGATGGAACTGTGCTGACATATCAGAGGGTGGAGAGATTGGACTGTAAGTATTGCCCAGAACACAATTACGCTGGAAAAAAGAAATTGGGAATGACATCAAATAACAAAGGATTACTAGTATCTTTCTATAAATTTTTAATGTGTTTTAGAGATAATTAGTTAATGATTTTGATTAAAATTATATTTATTGGTTTTGGTGTAAAGTTATTAAACTGATCATTATTTTAAAGCCTTTAATAACCTTTATAGAAAATTTTTATTTTTGTATAGCCTTAGCCAGTGCCTTAAAATAAACAATATAAGAAAGAAAGGAAACCATGTCTTATATAAACTGAATCTTCTCTTCAGGTGCTGGACATGGAGGGAGAGGGTATCTTACTTATCTAATCTTAATTCAGTTCTTTTTATGTACACAATGTTGCAGAAAAAAAAAAAAAGTTGTTGTCTCTCTTTTTTTAGATAAAGTGTGTCGCCCAGTTATGATCCTTGGACCCCTGGCAGAGCCATTGATTAATAAACTTACTTCTGAGTCCCCAGACAAATATTGTCGCTGTGAATCAAGTAAGTTGTGAAAAACATTTTTTTTTTTTTTTTTTTTTTTTTTTTTTGAGTGTGTGAAATTGTCACTGTTAAGACTACAATAAAAAACTGATAGTATTTGATAGAAATGGTATTCAAGCCAGTGAAAGCATGCAAAGAGAAATGAGGCTTGAGACAGTACTTGAAAGAAATGGAATTCAACTCAGTGAGAGCATGCAAAGAGGCTTGAGACACAATTTTGCCAATGTTTTGTGCCAAGTTTTGTTGGAAACGACAAGCATGTAGGAATAATTGTCAAATTAAAATCAGAGCATAGGAGTTTAAAATCTTCAATTGTTATTTACAGAAAGAATTAATGCAGATTCATTGCTCTGACATATGTATAAATAAATATTCTGGTTTTTTGATGCCACCATCTTTTTGAAACCTGAGTAATTTGTATCTTTCTCACAGTGCCAATGAAAGCCTTAGCAGGCAGTGTGGAAAAAGCATTATCTGATGGCCAGTTGGTGGACTACCGTATAAAAGACGACCATTATGAGTGCATCACTGTAGAGGCAGTCAAGCAAATTGTTGAAAAGGTAAAATTATATTTATTACAGAATTATTTTAACCAGGACTGGGTCAGATGATAACCTTGATGTTCATTTTTGCAACTTACAAATGTTAAAAAGAAGGAAGTTATGAGGGATAAGAATTATACGAAATTAAAGATAGTTTCGTCTGAAAGTTTCCTCCCTTATTTTTTCCAAATGGACTTTTTTGTATCTGAATGCCTCTACAAATATTATGTTAGTTGTGTTTAATAATACTGGTTTTAGCATATTATAGGATATAGGTAAAGGATAAAATTGTTTGCTTTCAGAATCGCCATGCCATGCTGGATGTTAGCGCCCATGCCATAGAGAGACTCCATCGCCTACAGATCTATCCCATAGTGCTTTACTGCAAACACAAGTCATCTAAAGAACTGAGGTATGCAGATTGTCTAAACCTGCCTGCAGTATGATAGCTGTAGTCAAATGTTGTGGCCATTTGGACTGGTTGATTTCGTGTGTGAATGTGCTGGCAGATACAGTATTTTATTGAATGGTTGATTAATTGAATGATTGATTGATTTTTGGGCTTTCGATGATAAATTATTTTTGTTTTTCTTGCAGAGAGGTGAAGGACACAAGATTTCTACCAGAGAAGATGACCAGTAAAAGTGCAAAGCAGCTGTATGAACAGTTCCAGAAAGTAGAACAGGATTGCAGGCATTTGTTTTCAAGTAAGATATTTTATGGCTTAATAATTTTTTTTCTTAGAAATGATACTCTCATTCATTTTACTGTAAAAGTCAGCATTTTGCTTACTTCATGATTTGAATGTTCATATTTCATTATTTTCATTAAAAATTATGGTGTATCCATCCTTAATTTCTATAAAGTATGTTTAAAAGTATGGTAAAACATTATCCTTCAAAATGAGCATTATGGTTTTAAGTTCCTCATATATTCAAATGTGTTCTGGTATGAGTAGCAGTTATGCAGTGAAAAATTTTCACGTTTGTATTGTTAACCTACTGTTCATTTTCAATAACTTTTCACTTTTAAATTTGTTTTCGTTTTAAGGTATATCATTGTAAAGCATGCGTTAAGTCGACTCTAATTTTATGTACACAAGGCCTAAAATTCAGATCAGTGGGATTAATAGCATGTTTTGTTCTCTTCATTCAGGTATGGTCCAAGGGGGCAATAGCTTGGCATACATGTCCACCCAGATCAAGTCAGCCATTGACATTGAGCAGAAGAAGACCATTTGGGTGCCATCGGGGAATATCTGAGGCACAGTTTTCGAGGCAAATGTCTGTCAAACTTTTAAAGAAGGATGCTTTCACAGAAGATTGCCACTGCATTGGTATTGGAGTTTGGAGTTTGATGATGGTTGACAAAGAGGCAAAATAAACATAATGGACAAATTCTAATGCATAGATCGTGAAAGGAAACTCTCCTTTGGTTTTCAGGATTCCCACAATGCTTCAACGGAATGGTTTTAATGGACAGTTTGGGGATAAAAAGCTCTTTTCACCACCTGGTGAACAGTTTACTTATAACTTTCACAGAAATCTTATATTGGTCGTGGGTGTTTTACAAAAACATTGATCGTTTCTCATTGAATGTGAAATATACGATGCACATTATCTCTATACACATGACTGACATATGAATCTGCTCATTAAAAAAAAAGCCATTCCTGTTTTCACAATTGATAGAAAAACAAACCTCAGCAATATGTATTTAATTTTCGAAAATGGTTTATTTTTATGTCAGAGCATGTGGTGCTTTTCATGTTGCTTGATTGGCAAACGTTAATAGGTGGACATAAATGTGACTCTTGGCAAAACATGCTTGAAGAAGGGGACAAGAAGCTGTAAGAAAACAGACTTACACCAAGAAAATACACTTTTTATGCCATGACAAACTGTTTCAAGACAAACGGAAATATGATCAGAAAATCAAATTAATGTTTATTCAAAATGTACAATGGTGAGCTTAAATGGCATAGTGAGATGTAGTTTTTAGATAATAATTTAGCTGTAGTGTCATTCAGCCCTTGCCTGCGGTGGCGGGTTGAGGCATAGCATGTCCCATTGACGTACTGCAGAAAAGCCTGATATTTGATGGTGTAATGTAAACATTAAGGGGCTTTTACTGCAATCATAACATTCATATTGATCTCATTGCCACGCCAAAGGCTTTTTGATGTGTTTGTCCCTGCCACAGGGTGATGTGAGTGAAGTGGCTTATTAAATTGGAGTTATAGATGCAGTTGACTTTAGAAAAGTGATGTGGGGATTTTACCATGGTTTTTTCCAGTTTTGCACGTGTTACATAAGAATGTAAGCGTGGGCAATTGACCTTTTTGTTTGTTTGTTTTTTTCTTTATGATTAAGCTGGTCCCAGTTTGCTTTATATGTGAAGAAGTAGCAAACTTTCCACTCTCTCTCTCCCTCTCTTAGCAAACTGTTCTAATTCAGAAGTGGAACATCCAAGTTGCTGTTAAAAATGAAATATGATTACTGTGTAATGCCTGTCAGTCTAAATGTGAATTCGTTGTAGTGGCTGTACTTATGTAAACTTGGGTATGTGGAAGAACTTTTGGATCTGTGCTTTTAGTTAAAACGTGAGCCCATATTTTCACACAGTAAGATTGCATCTGAACACACAATGGTGCTGCTGCTATTTTGTATTTATTCTTGTACATGAATGTTGTGAAGCTCGTAATCAACTACTGTAATCGTCAGATCTGTGTTTGTAAATAATGTAACTGGGATGGCTGTGGAACAGTGGTACTTCAAGTTACAAGCCTTATGAATCGTAGAAGACTTGCACTTTTCCTTGTGACTGGATTATGATATAAAACTGCTTTAAGCACTGGCTAGTGTTATGTTGTTGATTGGCCATCTATTGGAATTTCTTCAATCTAAACATCTAAATTTACAATATATGCAAAAGTACACTTCAATCCAAGTTCCTTGAAAAAAGACAGCAAGCACGCTGATATCTCTTCCGTGTAGGCCATAGGGTAAATCATCAGGGTTTTTAAGAACACACACGTGTATCGATCTGTCCCAAAGTCCTACAGCAGAAGAACTTAATTGATATAAACCCTAGTGTACATGGTGTTAACAACTATTTATAATAATGAAAAAAAAACTCAATTACACAAATAAATAAACAGATGATGCAGTTTGATATAGGGAGTAAATATAAATATTGTATCATAACCATAATTCCACTGCCAAATCAACTGCTCACAACAGTGGGTTGATAATAAACTATAATATACATACAATTATCAAATTACATATTGTTATAAACTACAATTGCACAAGTAAATAGTTTAACAACACAATCGATGTTAATAATGTGCCATAACCAAATGTCAATGTTTAAACCCACTGTCGAGTCAACTGCTCACAACAATGGGACCTCACACTGACAAACTTTTTAATACATGCCCCTTAAACCACTATCTCTCTCTAAAGCAATCATGAATTAATTTTGCAGTTTCCTTTGCTGTTTCCAAGTCATTTTCCACTATATATATATATATATATATATATATATATATATATATATATATATATATATATATATATATATATATTGATATATTGATATTGATATTTATTGGGATTATAATCAGATATATCTTTGTTATCTCTGAAGAAGTATTTTTAATGTGTACTATTGGGAGTGTCATAGAGGGCATGTGCAGCTCAACATTAGATGGAATTCAACCTCTACTTCGTTAAGGGGACAACATACATTCTTTGTCCCACTGGTTTCTTATGTACCTTCCTACATACTTTCAAGGTCTGCATATCATGCAAAGCTATTCTTTTTTTCCAATTCAGGTCTTTAAAATGATAAAACCTCTCAAATAAAAGTGCGACTGTCTAAAAGTTACGGGAAACATTTAGAACCAACACTGATATACAAGATCAAACCAAGGAGCTGTAATGTGCATCGAGCATCATTAATTCGTGAGAAGCAGGACTAACTTTCAAGGAAAATTCGGGGGGGAGGGGGGGCGTCTCGATAGTCCGAAGGTTCATTGGTCCGAAAAATAACATTTTCATCGGTTTTTAATAAAGGGTTCATTGGTCGGAGGATTTTTAATAAAAGGTTCATTGCTACGACCCCAAATTTCTGGTCTGGGGAGGGGATTCTGGATGAGATAACTCAATAAATTCACAAATAAAGAAAATTAACGAAGTGAACTTGTAATGCCCCGTTCAAAATGTGCAGTTTCACGCATGAATAAAAGACATGCTTTTCCACCACTTTCTCCGCATTCGTCCCATTTACTGACTTTAGATAAGATAATGTGCCACCACCAGCCACCACCCAGGATTTGTCAATTAACCTCAAACCCATTTTGAGCATATGAAAGAAGCTTAGCGAGAACGAGGCAAAAGTGTGGACAGTGCCGAAAATGCCGGTTCGTGAAAAAATAGTTCGGTCATGACACAAAGCACTCAGCGCTTTTTTAACAATTGGAATATTCCTTCTGATCATTATTTATTTATTAAAGTTCGAATACGTTATAAAGAAATTACATGAATGTAAATACCCAAAATTCGCTAATTACAAGCGTATGTATTATCAATTAAGTGTATGAATAAAAGCACGTGTTTCTTTCTCTTTGAGCGGTGGAAGCGAGTGCTTCGGACATCTTAACTCATCGACCAATTAAGTCAGAGGATAACTTAGCTAATTATTATATTATCAGCAGTCATGGCTAATCCCAGAGTTTTCTTTGATGTTGTGCACAATAAGCAACCACTGGGGCGCATTGTCATGGAGGTAACATTATTAATTGACATGAAAATGGTGTATCATGGCGACAAGTTTCGATACATACTCGAGTTACAGTGGCGTGATACTAATAGTATCATCTTGTTAGACTATTTCTAAGCGCGATAAAATCATTATGGTTCAAAGTTCATCAAAAGTTACTTCCTGGTTTTAATATGCTGCTCATATATATGATACTGCTGTTACCAATTTAATCGCCCTTTCAGTAATTGAGTATACTGTAAGTTAAAGGAGTGATGTGCCAAGATAATATTGATAATTTTGGTGTTGTTTTTTTTTTATAGACAGAAGTACAAGTAGTAACACTGCTTACATTTTTTTTACTTGTAGTCTGGCATATCTCATATTTAACACATACCACTGTAACCAGAAAAGCTTCAAATGGCATTTTCTTTTCACTTAATTGATAAGAAAAACTACTCCTATGGGAGCAGATGCCTCATAATTTCATAAACCATAAAAATGTATGTTTCGACCAACCCGTCAAGGGAGTGGCCTGTGCATTTTTATATATGTACTATCAATACAAGTTTAAAGATCTCCCAACATCTGAAACATCTTCCCTGTATATTTACTTTACAAATTTGAATAAATTTTATATTCATTATATTTTCCAGCTTTTTGCTGACAAAGTGCCCAAAACAGCAGGTATGTCTTATATGATCATTTTGCATGCAGATGATGATAAATGATTATTGAAATACACACTCTATGGTATTTAGTGAAAATTGTGTTTGTTAATATTTCATGCAACAAACAGTTACCAGTGTATTTGACAATTTGCAAATTTTTTATTATAAATTATTTGTTCGGGTTTGACAGAGCAAGTGATCCTTGCTTAGCAACATATTTTCATATATCCTTTTCCAGAAAAGGAATGGTGTCTAAAAATTACTTATTGCATGAAATACTTTACTTTTCAGTGTTCACTACTGACTGATATTTTATTTTAATTATTCTTAGAAAATTTCCGTGCCCTGTGTACTGGTGAAAAAGGCTTTGGATACAATGGTTGTGTGTTCCACAGAATTATCCCAAAATTTATGATCCAGGGTGGCGATTTTACCATGGGCAACGGCACAGGAGGGAAAAGTATTTATGGAAAGAAGTTTGCAGATGAAAACTTCATATATAAGCATACAGGACCAGGTATGTGATATCACATATTGCAGAAATGTTTGTATATTATAATGTTAAATATATATGCCAATTTATGGTACATTTACATGTATTAAGTTTCACACTTCAGTTTGGACTTGAGTACAGATACTACAAGGGTCCAGACTTGTTATTTAGGGCATACCAGCACCATGTGTGCCTGCTTCACCCTTAAGGAATTCCTTGCTTTTCAATGCTTCTGTTGCCACTGCAGAAGCCAGGGAGAATTGTACAGTGACATATGTCTGATCTGATTGAGAAATACAAGGTTAAACGGTCACAGTAGTAGAAGAACAGACTCACATGTAATCAAGAATGTATTGCCAAGAATTTGAAACCAAAATGACCAAAATCAGACTGGAAAAATCTGCCCAAAAGTGGATCTATTCTTAAATGAACTGAAGTTTGACGAAACATCATTTCAATCATAAATGTACAGCAAATCAACATTTGAAAATGCCTCTAAAACGCAATTTATGGCATTTGGAAAACAAGCTCTTGAAATAGCTGGAGTATATAAATATGATCCAATCGGCTTGCGGCATAATGTCACTTTCTCAATATTCACCTGAACATACATCAGTTTTGTGTCTATTTATGGCAACTATAAATTGGCTAGCCCTATTCACATATAAACAAATGGTGCCGCGAAGAGATGTAATGATTTGTTTTACAGATTTTTGTTCCCTGAAAGTCATTTATGTGGAGCCCTGTGCTTTTGTGCCAGTTATTCCAGAAAGCGACCTTTAATAGCTATTTTCCTAAAGGTTTTTGCATTTCCTGGACTTCAGCAATGATTTACAGGAAAGTAAGATTTGACCAAGATTTCCCAAGCTCACAATAGTTTTCCATAGGAACCAAGAAAGCAACATTTCTACCCTTGTTGGTATCTCCGATGGCCATGCCTGTTGAGAGTGAGTGCTTCAATCCACTTATGAATAGTCTCTTTCACAAGAATTACTGTTTAACTGCTGTTAAATTGTTTTGTCAGGTGTGCTGTCTATGGCCAATTCAGGACCAAACACCAATGGTTCCCAGTTTTTCATTACAACTGTTAAGACTGAGTGGTAAGTCACAAAAATTAAATGTCTTGTGACCCATTTAAACAAGAAATAAATGTGCAATTTGGCATACATTGAGGAAGAATATTATTGTAATATGTGATCACACATAAGCAGTAATTTGTTGATTTGATAGTATTGAAGAAGGAATCACAGGGAAGGGGACATTTTTTTATTATTTATTTATTAAAGTAAAAAAATTAATTTTTTGTTTACTTTTTATATTGATAATAACTTAATTTCTGTTTTTTTTAAATATATTTATGCTTGATCTCATCAAGTAAATTTAGCATTAGAAAAACAGCAGGAAAATTAATACATGGTGTCCAACATGGCTCACTGTCCAAAATATGGGATGTATTACCCACTCATCACGTATATTATTTACGGACACAGTGTGTGCATATATTTTTGCCTGTTTGTTTGTCCCCTTTCATATACATATGTTCATACCATATCTGACAGGCCAATTATGTTTTTTACTGAAAATTGACTAGATTTTGTTTGGCAAAGAAGCAGTGATATCCTGTTAATAGAGGTTGCTAATGTGCTCTGCCAAAATGCAAATTTTTAAATTTATCACATTAGTGATTGGGTATCTTTTCCTTGTACAGGCTGGATAATAAGCACGTGGTGTTTGGCAAGGTGGAGGAGGGCATGGATGTTGTGCAGAAGATGGAAGCTCTTGGGTCAAATAGTGGGAAGACCAACGGCACTGTGTCAATTTCAAACTGTGGCCAATTGTAAAAGGTAAATATTGAACCCTTTGTTTATAAAAGCTTCTTGACTTTTAATTCTTGTAATTATATGTACTTTAAGCATAAAAAGTCTATTTTTTATAATTGGTAATTTTTGAGGAAAATGGGGCCAGTATTTGTCCAATTTAGCTGCTTTCAGTAGTTTACAATGATTAAAATGGGAGAATTAAGACCGTTAAAGTTTGTGTTTTTTATGTGTTATCTTATGCATATGTTAAACATTCTGGTGTTGAATTCACAAGTAAATTTTGTAAATGTCATATCTTTTTGAGTTTTCTTGACATTTATTTTTATATTTATTCTAATTTTTATTTCAGGTTGTGCATGTAGTCTAAAATCGAAACTCTGCTTTTGTACCTTGGAAGCAGAAATTTGACAGCTTGTTAAATAAACCAATGATGTGAACACTTTTTGTAGCTGTGTAAGTGATATAAAAATTTTACAAAATAAGATTATGTTGCATTGGCACAAATTTCTTAAAACATTTTAAAAATACTGTTTTGTCAGGGCATGCTGAACCACGGAACAAACACTCGTCTCTGCAATATTGTTCATGAAATTGCTTTATCACAACACTTAAGAAGAATGACAGGTGCATTGAGACAATGATACCAGAAGTTGCTTGACATCATACATATCTTTGAATGAAACAAAATTTGAAATTCATCTATAGTCACGGATCAAATTTATTTTGCTTTTTTTTTTCGTGGATTATATATTTCAGTCAACACGGATGCAAATATTGGTAATACAGCCATGACAGTGGGAGTTATCTGTTGGCTGTATTGGCCTTAGAAGTTTGTCAATAATAAATAAAAGTATGACAATCTTTTCAGTGTTTATTGTCACTGTTCTGTTTTGAAGTACGAGATTTGTATTGGAAAACGCCAAGGATTAATTTCATGTTCAGTATTTTTTATTTCTGTTTCGAGTCCAGACGTTGATTTAAAAAATGGCCAGAGACATCTGTGAATATATAGTAAAAAATCAATTGGTGTTCCTTGCTTGATTGCGCACGCGCGCGCGCACACACACACACACCCAAAAAAAAGAATTGATGATTTTTCCTTCGGGACCACTCGTTTCCGGTTTTAACTTAGAATATTGGTGCTGCAGAAAGGCCACATTGAAGGCTTCACCAAGATCCACTGAAGAAAAAGAATAAACATATCCGGTGGACTAGCTTGTACATCTTTTACATTGGACGGCGTCCTTTTTGCGTCCCGTAGTTCGGCCCCGTTTGAGAGTAAAAAAATTAATGCCGACAACTGGCCGATCACTGAGCATTCATTCTGCACCCAAAGCGATGCTTGTGCCTCCTTTCACATGGTTGCAGAATGGACGCCGTCCAGTTAAAAGGATATGGAGCAATTTTTAAACCCGAAAGACGGTAGCTTGAAGCCAACTGAATGACTTCACGTATAACATGACGTCAGTGGGAAATGCTGATGTAAAAGAAACTGGGGCGGTCTGTAGAACTTCGTTTTTCTCTTGTAGGATCTGTATTCAAAATTAGTTTTTTGCTGCTTGTCTAGCAAAACTACAGGTTTCCGTTTTGCCACTAACCTATATTGCTGGTATTTACAGCCTCTTAATCCTTCTTCATCTCCTCTCCACCCTCAAAATATTTAAGTGAAAAAAAAACAACCTTTAGTCTGGTTATCATATGTGTCCATTTCTAAATGTGGGGCAACTTTTCGAAAGATAACCTATAAAACGCTACTTCTTTCTAATACCCTGGATCCACAAGTAAACAACGTGATCTATGTTTTTTTTTTTTACCTTGGATTCCTTGTTTGCCTATCTCTGAAATGCCACTAGCTTATTTCTGAACATCGTTGATAGTAGTGGATTTTAAACTTGTCCCGAAGTAATTCAGTTTATACCTCAATTTATACTGTATAGTATAGGCGGGCCTTGTATAATTCTTGGAAAAGGCTGTCACGTTACTTGTGTACGTGACCCTCATTTACGCTAATCAGGAATCATTTGAGGGGATGGAAATCAAAATAAATGAAAAATATATACAATTGAACAACTTTAATGGGAAAAAACTAGAACTTGTAATGAGCCATAAAAAAAGGTTTCAATAATCCCTGCTATCCCCATTAAATACATTTGCGTTCCTTAATTAATCACCTGCTGCTCATACATGTAGGTTCGTTAACCATACCAATATAACATCTGTTACACACCAGTACGTGACTCATAAAATACCAATTAAGCTCGTGTTTGTAAATGGTTATCTCTACAGATATCCACAAATCATCAATATCCACTCTTGGCTCTTCCTTTGAAAAAAATATGGGGGAGGGTGGATCCTCGGTCTCATGGATTAAGACTTTACTTCGTTTTAAATCCACTGGTTATTTGACTACTTATAAGTGAGGCGTGGATTCAAACAGTTAGTGGTTCAGTTGACGAACCCGGTAGCACGAAATTCATGGGTTAGCACTCCTATTTAGGCCTACGGTTTCTGATATGTAGATCTACGCTGTGTTAACGCATGAAAGCAATGGCCTCAATAACTGTAAAATAACGAATGGTTACTGTTCTTCATTCTCAAGTAGGCCTATCTGTGCTCCTAAAAATATCAAAATGTAAACATTCAATAAAAACATTACCAAGTGCAACCTGAAATGATAAGTGCTCATAAATACCGTTTGTGTAAGAAAAAAGTCCGTTTACTTGCCTGCAGATGCCCGTTCAGTCTGCATACATTTCATCATACACCACTCATTTTCTCGGTCTATGCAAGTATTTCTTGATAATAACTCTTCGTTTTGGCCAAAAAAATTAATTTTCCTGGAGTAAACAACAATTTTCCCATACTTACCAATGGTTAATGAATCCATTTCTACATTCAAAGTTAGTCCCTGTTTTTTTCTAAAAAGTTTGGTTTTTTGTTAAAATCTCTTAAGAGATTATACAGATCGAGTATAGCCAGCATGGAGGTCACGTGGTCTGAAGACAAGCTCAGATATCAGAATAATAGCTATAACTCCTGCTTTTGTCGTAAAACAGAATATGTTATATTTCTATGAGTTATTCACAATGTTTTTATTGTGAAATATAGACCTCATACGAAGAGTTATTATCCCTTTAATTGTTTAGTTCTATTAGATATGGTGCCCTTGTTGAGCACCTTTGAAAGATCTTATTATAAAGCTCTGGTGCAGTTAGTCTGACAATTAAAAAATTAATGAAAACTAGAACTTTTCAGAATCGTGCTTTTATTTTCAAAGTTGTGCACTTTGGTTGCCCCCACCCTGTCGGGGCAGTGACTAGGCCCTACCGGTGCAGCTGCATCTAAAAACTTCCATATGTACAAAGAAAGAAATCAAAAGTTATGTATAAATATTATCACGTTATGATCTACGTGACTAAGCGACACGAGGAAGGAAAATGCCGAAATACGCCGCTGTTGTCACGTAAATATGACCGTTGAGCACAAAGGTAAGACAAAGGGACACAAAGATCCAACTTGGCGCCAATATTCGTCAAAATATAGGCTGAGTTTAAAAGGTTAGGTATAATATGTTAATGATAACAGATCCACTGCAATGACAAATATGATAAGATTATACGCTAAAGAGGGTCACCCAAAATGAAATTAACGTACACCAAGTAAATTGTTGCACAAAGTTAACAAAGACCGCAAAGCGTTCTAGCTATATAGTACGCCAAGCGGATGAGCTCCCATTCGTACATGTGAGCTTCCTTGAGAAAATGAGACTACTTTTTCAAAAAAAGTAGATCCAAGATATATGACGTTTGATACCTAAATATACTTCATATAGCCTAATTTTCTGTTATATTGTTATATTTATTATATTGACATATCCTTGTGAGTAAGGGATCCAATTTAATGCATGATAAATGACAAATTGTAATTTAATTCGCGTAGTAATACGTCGCGCTCATGCGGAAGGTCACACGTGGGTTTATCCTTCGAGAAGGGCAGTTCACATTTCTCTTCATTTTTAGTCCAGCCTTGGAATTTCGTCCTCACGGTAATCATGAGTAACCCGAAGGTATACTTTGATGTTAGTGCCGACGGCAATGCGCTCGGGAGGATCGTCATGGAGGTATTGTCAGAAATCAACAAATGTTAATTTCTTTTGTGTAGATCTAATGACAACCAAGGTAGTTGCCGGCCGGTCTTTTAAAGACTGATAATGTGAAGCGTGCATTTTAGTTATCTTCATATTGTCTCTAGATTTTACATGTATCCAAAAGATATTGTGTTAATGAAGCAGTGCACTGTGATTTCAAATTTTTTTAAGGTTTTAACATTTAGTGCAATATTTTGAAATGTTTATTTTTATTGACAACTGCAAACAGACAAGCATACAAAGGACCTTTATTTGACCTTGACGTAGTGTTTTGACCGGTCTGCGTCGTAACAACTTTGATTAAATGTTAAGAAATAAAAATGGTTGAGAGAAGTACGAGGATGAAAGTTCTGATTTATTTCTGATACTTTGATGTTAATAATTGTTACGTAATTTCTAGAAGGGCGGGGTCGCTAATTTTTACCATGTCTTTTTGCCTTGACCCGTGCCACCTTCCCCATTCCCCTGCTCTTCCAAAAAACGTCATGAGAAGAGAAACAACTGGACATATTTAAGATGGACTTATTTATTTACTTTTCTACAAGCCAAACATAATTCAATGTGGAATAAGATTTATGTGAAGATATTTTAGCTGATGCTACCAAAAAAAAAAGACTTAATCTGGGTCCTCTTAGAGAGGTGTCTGTGTGCTTTGTTCTCACGTACTCTATTCTGGATCATTTTGATGAATTTAAATGTAAATTGGGATACATGACAAATGTACAATATTAAAAAATTTTAGCATTTTTCCCCCTTTTTTTGCTAAATGATGCAGCAAGGTGCACAACGAATTTCAAGATGGAAGAGAACTAAAATTATCAAATTATATTTGGGTTTTTTCAAATTTGCTTCTTATCCACTTCCACACTGTAGTGTGAATGAGGTATGTGACATGATATCCATTGATAAATTTATATCAACCAGGATTTAGTGATCAAAATTGAGATAATAGGTTGAACTGTTCTGATAGAGAAATGCTGTTCCTCTTGGTTCTTCTTGAAGTACATGTATGATTATGGCAAGATGTTCAATTATTTATTACATTTTTTTTTTCATTTTAGCTGCGCGCTGATGTTGTACCAAAGACAGCAGGTAGGTATTTTAAGACCAAATACTGACATGTTACCACATTTAAACCTCCAGTCACAGACATAAAACCTTCAGGACCAATAGTCATAAGGATCGCATTGGTCTCATTGAAGAATTGTAAACCTAGTCCTTTCTTTCAAATAGTTTACAAAAAAAAAAAAAGAAAAAATAATGCCGGTAACTTATTATGTACATGTTGACACTCCTGAATTTTTATGAAGAGGACTGGATTGCAACACACCCAAAGGTTACTCGTATCTACTAAGTGAATGATGTCATTTGATGTTATCTTACTATGCTTACTAATTTGGTTACTGAATCTATTTCTTCATTGCTGAACATGTATAACACCTCATTCTTTTTACTTATAATGTTGGTGATTGTTCATTTTAATACACAAAGAAAGTTATCTAAAGTTTGTTGATTTCATTGGCATATTGGAAGTCTTCTAGGCAGCTTATATATCTTGCCTAACATATATGTAGAGATCAATATCATTACCAGTTAAGATTATCCATTATGTGCAAAAATCAATTGCCTTTTGTTTTGCTGCTGTTTCTGTTGCCAACCTTTAGGACTGATTGTATTTGCTATCTTAAGTGTGAAGCATAATTTCTTTTGCCCCTTAATAAAATTAATTTTATTTTCATCTAAGTCTTTTTACAGTTCACAAAGAAAAAAGTCTGGAAAAAATGAAAGATTAAACATGAAAGGAATTTCTCTTCTGCAGCCTATGTTAAGCCTACCACATATCCCAGTAAAACTATTAATAACTGCTCAGGAATACTGTCTTTTTTATGCAAGTCTATGGCTCATTTCAGAGAACTTCCGTGCCCTGTGCACTGGAGAGAAGGGGTATGGGTACAAGGGGTGCGTATTCCACAGGGTCATTCCAGGTTTCATGCTCCAAGGGGGCGATTTTACCCATGGCAATGGAACTGGTGGCAAGAGCATTTATGGGGAGAAGTTTCAAGATGAGAACTTCCAGTTGAAGCACACTGGCAAAGGTAAAGCAACTATTTAGAAGCTTGTGCAGGCGAAGTTTGACCTTTTAAGTACCTGGTTGGAAATTCCTCTACAGCAAACACCTAGCACATATTCAAGGTTCTCAGTAAAGATGTCCATTTCATTACAGGAGAATTTTCCTACCAACATACAGAAATATTAGAGGATTAGGTTAACTGGTTGCGAGGAGAGTCACATAATTTTTTTAAAATATTTATGAATATCACATGTAAGATAATGCCCTTATTGTGCAATTTGATTCCTAATAACTTTTTTTTATTACTTTTTCTCAAAAGCTTTGTTTCAGTGTTTGGAAGAGTTTCTATTTGTGCAAAAGAACAGTTGCATGGTTAACTGCAGGAAAAATCAAGATATATATATATATATATATATATATATATATATATATATATATTTAGCTTATTTTTTAAATTCTTGTTACTGTTCTTTAAAATATTAATTTGAATCCAGGGACTGCTTGGGGTTTTTATTCCAGAATATCTTATGTTATGTGCTGTTTAAAAATGCTAGTTGACTTGTCAAGTCAGTTACACTAAAACCCAATACATGCTACCATATAGTGTACCTCAAAGGTATACCAAAGGGTATTGTTTCATATTTCCCGCAAAAAGATATTTGAACAGGTATTTTCTGCTTTCCTTCTGTGCTGCTATACATATCTCTAGATCCTGTTTGCTAACTGTCATTTGGAAAATTGTGCTATTTGGTGTGCAGCAGTAATGCACAATACATTACTAAGTAATTTGACAGACCTCCATGAACTGGAGGTACAGGTAAACAAGTCAAATTTATGACCAAGAAAAAAAGGAAGTAGGTCCAATTTCAATCTTTTTTTGGGGGGGGGAGGGGGGGTAAATTTGGTTTATCCTTTAGCACGTGGTCTTGTTTGAGTTGCATAAGTATTTTGTAGTAGTGTTTTATATATATTACAACAAATTTACTTTTTTTCCTGTGTAATTTTTATGTTTCCTGTTTCTATTTTGACACTGCCTATTATACAGTAACTACTAGAATCTGCAAATCTCTTTGGTTATGCACTAAATGGTTGATCTTTTTCTTGGAAAAAAACTAATTACATTATTAGTTTATCGAAGCTAAAATGTTATGGTAACATAGATGTACATGTGTATGCATTTACATAATTATAACAAGGACATTGGTATATGTATTTTTTTTTAAACATTTCTATTTATTTGTCTGTTTAATCTGTCACTTGTAAATGTTTTAATTTGCCATAACTGTACTTATGCACTGCATTTTAGTGTGACTGGTTTCTTGAAGGAAATCACCATTTCAGGGTATACAATGTACTTTCAGGTTGTTTGTCCATGGCTAATGCAGGTCCACACACAAATGGTTCTCAGTTTTTTATTTGCACAGTTGTAACACCATGGTAAGGAACTTATTTGACATTAACAACAGATTGCGTTGAATTGATAGACTTTAGAGATTGATATTTTGTCTTTTTATGTCTACAATCAGGAACTTTGTCCATGGCCAATGCTGGACCTAACACAAATGGTTCCCAGTTTTTCATCTGTACCGTCGAGACAGGCTGGTAAAGTGACCAAAAATCCTCAATGTTGCTTGATATAAGGGGGGGTTTCTTGGCAAAATGTATACAGTCATTCCTTTCATTATGTTGTGAAATCTGCACCAAAGTTCCCATTTTGTAGTAAAGGATCCAAATAAAAATTGTGGCAGTATTTGTTATTCATCTTGCATGGTATTTGTGTTAAGCCTCAACATTTGAACGTCAATGTGACCCAAAATGTTTGCTACATTGTGGTGTATGATGCAGATTATCATGTTTTACTTTTTAACACAGAATGAGGCCTCATTTCAGCTTGATTAATAACTCTGAAACTATTTTGGCATGGTGATGGAATATATATATATATATGCACCTTTCTTTTTAAAAGTTGGCAATGACCATGTTTGATATGAACTATTTGGAAGACATGGGAATTTTTTCCCTACAGTTAGCACTACTGTTCGTCATGTTATGCTTTTATCTTTGAGCTTTCACTAATAACTGTACATACAAGTTAGTAACATGGTGTATTTGTTGTTATCTTGTTATTTTTTATTTTGCTCTCACTTTATAATATATCACCAGTGACTACATGACAATTATTTAAGTATTTTGTTTTATAATTATCTAATTATTGTTGCATTTTGAGACTGCTTTTCCTATGTATAATTTTACATTCACACAGCCAAATTATAGTTATAATACAATACAATGCTTTAAAGTACTGGTTTTTGAGGAAGTTCATAAACATGGCTTTCTTGTTGTGGAAGTTGCTTAAATATGTCCAATTTTTGTATACAGACACTTCATGTGTCTGTATATATTTTAACCACTATGTCATCGCATCAATTCCCACTTGCCTACCTATTACAGTGGCTAAACCTCAGAAACCCTCATTCCCTGGATATCTGTGACGCTGCCTGGATCCTATATTTATATTAGTTTTGAAAATGAACTTTTATTTATATTTTTTATGATTAATTTTTTATTGTAAATATTATTTTAATGTTTATTTTATTAATTTTTCTCTGATTGGTGTCTGTATATTTTTAAGCTGTGCTAGACAGAAAGATCTGATTAAAAACTGTTTGCTGAAATTATAAACAACTTGCATAAAATACAAAAAATCATTACAAAACTTTTTTTTAATTGAAATTACTTGATAAAGATGAGAAATTGTCCACTGCTGTCAAGTGCTTTGCATGATAAACAGTCATCACTAATTTGTCAGCATTGAGTGTTCTTTGTTTATATGGATTGAAAAAAAAAACATTAGCAAGCAATAATAAACCTGTAACATGTGGTGTTGGTATTAAAGTTTTGTCTTATTTTTTAGGCTCGATGGCAAGCACGTTGTGTTTGGTACCGTAACAGAAGGCTTGGATGTTGTCGACAAGATCGAGGCATTCGGCAGCCAGAGTGGCAAGACCAGCAAAAAAATTGCAATTAACAATTGCGGTCAGCTGTAGGAATCTGATCATGTCATAAATAATTTCTATATAAGGAATTTGATCAGGCAGTGCATTTTTCACAATGTACTAAATCAATTGTAATTGTTTAGTACAGGACATCTTTTTATTGAAAGGAGGATCTCGAGTCAAATTTTTTTCTATTTCATTTACAAAATTTTGTCATAATTCTCTGAGAGAAGATTCTCATCTGTTTTCGACTAGCTTTATTTGTTCCTTCATGCATACTTTTCTAGAATCTGAACAAAGTGAAGATCTGATGTAGAGAAACTTTCAAAAAGCTTTAATAAAGCCACATTTCTTGGTACAGGTTTTTTGTGTCTTTAAAGATTTATCTTGTTCTGTTGAAACTGCAGTGAATAACAGTACTGTTTAGGTCCAATAACACATTTAATTGTTAATCGTCTGTCTGACCATTTGCAGCAAAACTTTTTTTTCCTGTCAATTTTTTAAAACCTAATTCCAGAATCTTTATAAAATAATTTGTGTGGTATAATGATAATGGGGATCACAGATTTTGTCTGTGAGGCTTCAAGTTTTCCTGATCAGCGTTTTAACATGGGGCTATTTGGGAAAAGCGCAAAAGGTAAATTTTAAGATGCGTGTGAAGCTAGTTCATGTCCAATTGCTACTGCTAAACCCAACTAATTGATGCCAAGTGGTTTCAAACATTGAACATCAAAAGAAATTTATCAAATATATTTTGGCATGTGTCAGTTCCAACAACAACTTAAATAAGTGTACTTGTTGTTTGTGCGATATAAAGCAACTCTGTGATCATTTGCTGCTGTGTTCGTTACCACATCACACGGGATCTCTGGAATGCTACACTAAGTATAATTAAGATGGGTTTGAAACGGTTTGCCATTCTTCAGGCATTTGTGACCATAGTTGTCTTGTGTCCTCCCTGTGCTCGGGTGCACTCTTGGCACCTTTGTGTCTATATTCTCTCACAAAAGGTTTGAGACTGCACACAAATGTTATTGCAGTTTCAAGTAAAATTAATACTCGATTTTGTACTCGGTGTAGCATTAATATGTTCTGTAAAAACTGCAGCTCACTTTACAAAACCAGTTCCTCATTTTTATAACTTTTTATACATTATTATATAAAATTCTTCCAGCTGAGCTTTAAAAAATAGCATGTATTAATTTGTGTCCTGTGCTGGTTTATTAATCTGTATAAACCCAGTGGATGGAATGTTTGCTGCCATTCATACTGTTTTTCTGGCACAAAATCTGGTCATTTACCTGCATCTTACTAGAGTAGATTTTTTCTATAACTCTCCCTATTTATAGAAAGTTCTGATATTTTAATGATCGGACACATCTCCCTATTAACAGGAACTTTTGTTATTCTATCAGTATATATAAGAAAAAAGCTCAGCTGTCTGATGAATTGGGTTTGCTGAACACAAACATGCATCTCTTCCACTCCGTGGTTGCTTAAAATATTCATTGTATTTTTAGAACTTATTCAGTCATGAATTGATGGTGCTCATTTTTCTTTTGAATGTTCTTTTTCCCTTAGCTCCACTCTTCGGATTTTGCCACTCACAGTTTTAGGAAGCTGTTCCACAAACTCCACCTAAGAAAAAGTTTGTAACTGATGAATTGTCTAACTAGCCACCACCCATCCCAAAGAAATATATTGTTTTAAAAGAAGTTTACAATACGACATATTAAACATAAAGCCGATCTTTCTGGAAACAACAGTAAAATGCCAATTCAAAAAATATATATATAAACTCACCTTTCTGGGATATTTATAAGGAGCAGTTGACTTTTTCACATGTTCCTGTAATTCCTTGGTTAAGTTATCTTTGTCAATGGTTTTATATGCTTCACTGAGAACAATAAATGCTTTTACCACCTGAAAATATACCATGTCAAAATTTCATCCCTTGAACAATTCAAACCTGGCTGGCAACAACAATTAGTAGCAGACGTTAAGTAGCAGATTGGAAAAACGTATTTGAAATCCAAAACCATTTGTTGCTGTCAATTATTTCTTATTTTAAAAACAGAAAAACTTGAACACAGACTCAAAAGAGGGTGCGAGTAAAAAATACTAGCCTGATATTCCCCTTAATGCTGCATTATGTGGAATTCTCTCATTTAGATAATATGAAGTATTTCCATCTTGCTTGAAACTTATAATGTTTTGTCAAGTTTGAAAAACAAATTATCAGCCCCTTCATTTTCATTCACAAAGCACTTGCTTTTTATTTTTTTTGCTTGTACATGTTAGTAAGCAGAAAAATTCTACAATAAAGCATACCTCTCCTCTAGTTTCATCTGGGCTGCTGACCACGGCGGACTCCACCACAGCAGGGTGCTCTATAAGAGCACTTTCCACCTCAAATGGTCCAATACGGTAACTAAAAATTAAGAAGCACAATAAACAAAGAAGTCTAAGATTCCTTAAAGGTGGAGTAGTACTACCACAGCTGGGTGCTCTAAAAGAGCACTTATGACCTAAAATGGTCCGATTCGGTATCTGTAAATGAAGACGTTCAGTAAACCTATTGCTTCTTTGAAAAAAAAAAAGACACTGATCGCTTCAACTCATCAAATGAGTCCCAAGAAAATTTTTTTGGCCACTGATTATACACTATACTTAATAAATTAACATAATGTGAATTCCATTTTTAAGTTGAGGACAAATAAAGTTTAACTGAGATGTAACAGCCTTCTCGTATTTAATAGCAATGTGTTGTTCTTTCCAAATAAAAAACAAAATTTGACATCACATTGAACAGAGCACATTTAATATGTCAAAAATATGACTTAGTTGAAAGTGTCCAATACACCTTTAACTGTGCTTACCCAGCTGATATGATGACATCATCTGACCTTCCAACAAACCACAGGTACCCCTCCTCATCACAGTAAGCTCTGTCCCCAGTCAAGTAATAGTCTCTATGAAAACTTGCACTGGTGCGCTCCTCGTCATCCTTCATGAAAAATATGGAATTGAAAAATATCTGACATCTGGTTCTCAGACAGCTCACAGCACATCCATATTTGAGAGCAGAGAGCAAGTTCCATCAAACTGTTTTATATTACAGTGAAATATTGCTTTTTATCATGTAATAATTAGTATAGAACAAAAAAGGAAAATGTTACAAGCACTGCTAAATGTAAAGAAATGTCAGTTTATGTCAAGGAAAAGTAGCAGCTGTTTCAGGTGCTTTATTTTCTAAAATTGTGCCTCACAATTTAAAAATTTTTTCTTGGTATGGTCAGGACTCAGAACTCTATGTATCCCCACTGTATAAACATTTGTTCTAAAATTGATGAAAGTGTAACTGCTAGTTTTCTCCTATAATTGTATGGCGCAATCTGTGACATGGACTTGTGACATGGGATTAACAAAAAGACAACCTCACTCACATACTTTCATTTATTTCTTCATGATAGTAGCAATAAATACAGAACATAATTGGCAGTGCTTCATAATGCTACTAGGAATTTCCACAATCCAAGTATACTTAAATTCTGTTCATATAAATCAAGCAAAGTGGCAAGTATCTATAAGACTCCGTTCACATGGAAAGTCTATTTTCTAAAAATCTATTTTCTATTGGCGGTATCTTGTAATCACGGTCCCTGTGCCCTGTATATCCCAAGAATTAATTACAGCTTTGGAAGTAACTGGCTCGCACCGTCAGTAATTACGCCGCAGGATATTCAGGGCACAGGGACCGTGATTACAATATACCGTGAATAGAAAATAGATTTTTAGAAAATAGACTTGTCATGTTAACGGGGCCTAAGAGAAGGGAGCCTAATGTTTGTTTTAACAAATGTGCCTAAATTTGAATTATTACTGTAATCTGTCCATGTGGTTTAAATACAACTCTTAAATCTATTTTTTGCTGCCAAAAAAAAAAAAAAAAAAAACACTTGGTATACTGTAAACTGAAGCTCCCTGAAGAGAAATAATGAAATCTAAGAATGCAATCTTGATACAAGCTGGTTACAGTCTTCTGCTAGGGAACCTTACCTCCAACCCTCAACTGAGGAAATTTATGTGCAATTTATTGTAACATGGAGATTATCCAAGATGAATAACATATGTCACTGGTATTCAATTTCATATATACCACGGGAGGTTCACTACTTATTGCTGTATATTTTGATAGATCACTCTGTAAATGACAGTCTCTGTGTACAACATTCATACTGGTATAATTTTATAATTTATATAAGCACATATATGTCCCAAAGTCATAATTCTTTGTCTGCATATCCTACAAAGCTACTTATTTTCCCCAATTTTCAGACCTTTTTTCATTTAGAAAATGATATAACAGATTATAAAAGCACCCGATGTTGATATTTTTTCTGAAATATACAAGAAGACATGGAAGTCTAAACTTTACCAGAAATATTAAGCGCTAAATTACTTTATTAACTAAACAACAATGCTGACAAATATACAGACAACAAACAGCAAAAAAATTTTAAAAATGTATACAAAAAATAAATAAAACTTATCATCAGAAATCTGCATTTTTACCAAACACATCTAATAAAATTTTAAGTAAAGCAAAAATATAGTAAATATAGTGTCTGTGTATAAAAATGGTATACACGTTTGTATTACACTGAATCACTGAAGTGCAAGAGCATGTTAATTGATTAATGTGAGTATGATTAAATTTATTTTCCAATAAAATTTGATTAGACAACTTCATGAACATTCACCCCACCAACCCCCTCCTTGATAATCAGATCATCTGTTAACCATGTGTAATTGATTAATCTCTGTTGGAAGAGTACAGAAACAAAAAAATAATAATATTTTAGAAAGAAGAGCTCTTTACTTCACTTTTCTGAATTAATGTAAAAATTATAATTAAGTACATTTAGTCTCCATCTTTCACGATAAGATCATCTACAGCTGTGTTAAGGGATTCAGCTCAGGTAGAGCATTTTTATCTTATCAGGAATAATTTTCACTCACCAGATACCCAGTGAAGAGGCCAACAGGCCTGTCAGGCTTGTATTTCACAGCAATGTTTCCCTCCTGGCCTGGTTCCAACTCGTTCCCTTCCTGATCAATTACCTGGCATATAAATAATAGAATAAAATGCAGTTTTAGGGAGCATTCACAATCAGTTGATCCATACATTAACTAGTCTGTGGATGAAATATGGCATGAACTTGAAAGCAAGCCTCATTATCCCCTAACAATAATGGAATGGATTACCAGCCTCCCATGTGTGCCTTCTCAACAGGGCCAGAGAAATTTAATATTGGCACATGTTTTTAAGTGGGTTGCACGTACCATACTTGATCCATGGACTAGTTAGTCTGCTGATCAACTAGTTGTAAATGCTCCCTTATACATCAAGCATAATGTTAATCATCAAAGGAGAGAAGACTGTATTCAAACTTGTGGTTAATTACACAAAAATTCCTAACAGCTGATTTACTCTAATATTTTATTTTAATAAACTATATTATCTTCAGGATCTCACAGAGCATACCTTCTGACTTGCAGTCAACTCACTTTTCTAACTTTTGATACCATCCCTTTATTATTGACAAAATTATTTTAGGAAAACATAATTTACAAGACTTTTTGTGTGAAAAAGTGGTCCTTTTTACCTCCTCAGTTGATCCAGCTTTGCCTTATATAGAGAGGTGCTCTAGTACATTCCCTACTGTACATTTGTTCTTGAGCAATAATCCACGATAACATAATTATAATAAAAACCTGATCAACTCCTTCTGAATGCACTCATTAGAACTGCTTTAATTGGTCCAGGTCTTACAGTCACACTATTTAATTAAATTCTGGGCTAAATCATTGAATCCCCCCCTCCCTTCATCCCCATCCAAAAAAAAAGTTTCTCTCCTCCACTGACCTGGATGTCATAACCAGGGGCTGGTTTTCCCATAGATCCCGGTTTGTTCTGTAGACATCTAAAACTTCCACACAGCAGCACCTGCAACATACAGTTGTGTATTAATTCAACACACACACATACACAATACTAAAGAGATTATCATATAAGTTTAAGAAGCTTATCATATGAGTAGAAAAAAGCAGAAAAAATATATACACGAAAAAGGTTGTATTGACTCTCACACCCCTGTACTACTAAACATGCTATATGCTGTAAGTTTTTACATGTACTAAGGGCTAGATCTGGACAAAACTAAAGAATTAATCAAATCAAAAGTAATATGGATGAAGATAAAATATTCTTGAGCAAAGGCAATTAATATAAGTAACTGGAAAAATTTCACATTATTACCCTGGCAGTATATCTCTTTGCTTCAGACATGAAAATTGAATACAATACAATTAACAGCAGGAGTTGGAATTTGTGCAGGAATGGCTAATTGCCACAACCTAACAAAAGGAAGTCGCTACTTACTGTATGCTTTACATCAAGTAGCCAAAATTATTTTTTTTCAGCCAAGAGTGAAAGTATGTCACATTTTCAAGTCCAACATGTACGTATACTCACTGTTTCAGTTTGTCCATAACCTTCTCTGATTGTATGTTTAGTATGCTCCTCCCACACCTCTGTCACCTCTGGATTCTAAAAATAAATCAGAGTTAAAGGGATAACAACTGTTTGTAAGGGCGCATTCCCATAGATTTTAGATCGATCTATTCCCGTGGGGAGTCTCACTAGATTACTGTCAGATAATCCGGCTTAAATGTCCATCCGGCCTACTACAAGCTGTAAGGGGGTAATTAACTTCCGTGCGCGGTCGGCTGACTGCAATTTAGCGTGAACCCCCAGGGAGTTAGGTCGATCTAGTAAGATCCATCTAAATCTCTGGAAATGCCCTCTAAGTTATCCATATTTCACAATAAATGCATTGTAAACAGCATACAGAAATATAATAAATTCCATTTTTCCACTAAAACAGTGTTAAATGCAATTATTCTGGAATTTGTGCTTGTCATCATATCACGTGACCTCCACAGATGGCTATACTCTGTAAAAATCTTTTAAGAGAATATTACAAAAAACCAAACTTTTTAGAAAAAAACAGGGACTCTTTTGAATGAGGGAATGGATTCATTAACCAATGGTAAGTATGGGAAAATTGTCCTTTACCCCTGGATAATTCATTTTTGGCCAAAATGAACAGTTGTTATCCCTTTAATCCATTTGCAAATGGTTGGCACAGGTCAAGAAACCCCCCTCCCCCACCCCCTCTCACTCCCTCCTCCTCCCTCCACCCTCTACCAAAAATATCTCCACCTTGGGAAGCCAACTTACAGCATAGAATACACTTACTTTTGTTTTGAAGGAGCTTTATGTTTACATACAAAAAGCAGAAGTTGTGCTTGCCCTATTTTTCAAATCACCATGCATACACCACACTTAAAAGTCAATATATAAGATATGACCAGCTAAAACATATACTAAACAATCAAAACATAGCCATTTTTGCCTGAATGTTCTCACCCTCATTAACTAGGCAATAAACTTATCGTTCCACTGATGAATGGATTTGAATGGTGATTATTGTGTAATATGTGAAGATGAAAAGTTAAATGTTGACTAAGGTAAACACTCTGATGTGTGGAGCATGTGAAAAGTTTTATGTTGAAGATGTAAAATGCAATGAGTATGTTCAATATGACACTGCTAAAGTCTTATTCCTCATGATTAATTTGTACCATGTGTGTTACGTATGACATGTCTTAACTAATGCTTCTTGTTTTGTACGTATGTATGTGCAGGGGCTGATCCAGAGATATTTTCTGACAGTCTTCCAAATTATCTTTGTTGATCCATCTTCCATCTGACCGACAGAAGGAATAAATACCCATCAATGTAAACTTAAAAATCTTACCGTCTTCCGGAAGACCCAGAAGACTGCCTAAATCTGCCCCTGCAATGTCTCTGATTGTGTTTAGTTTGTCAAGTGCCCACAGTGTCATACCAGTGGTTCCCCAGCACTAAGGCAATGTCTCAGTGCCTTGAATTCTCGGTCTTTCAAGTCTTGCTGGGCAAACATACGATATGCTGTGGGTGCTGTACAAAATGTTGATATGGGATACTGCTCCAACATCTGTAAAGAATTGAAATGGAGGCACGATTACTACTGAAGCTATAAAGCATGGGATTTAAAGCAAGAAAGCCATCTGAAAGCACAAACAGTAACTTTTGTAGTAGTTTGTAGTAGTTTAATAATCCTTAGAGAAAGAGTTTTTAGAGATAAAGATATGAAAACAATCCTGGATTCTTAAAAGATATTTTTAAATAAATAATTATATTTTAAGATTGAGTCTTATTTCATGTTCATTCCCTGATTCCTTCAGAAATATATCTACAATGTATATTTATTTTTAAAAAAACATACATAAAAAAAAAAACAAAGCCCAACACAAAGTTTTTAGATATCAGTAACATTCCAACTTGGTCTTTGACATTATTTCTACTCAAGAGCAAGTGAAAACTTACCCGCAGTGTTTGTTCTGCATCAAAACTAGGACTGTGGTGTGCAAAAATGCAAGCACCTTGTATCCAGGGGGCGAAGAGGCTGCTCCAGGCAGACTTGGCCCACCCAGTATCTGACATGTTCCAGTGAATATCCTCTGGAGTCAGGTCCAGCCAGTATCTACAAAAATTTCAAATAATAATAATTTGAAAACTTAAAGCAATTCTGTAATATTTTTCAAAATGATGTGTAAATGTTTAGAAGATTATGTTCTGCTTAATATAATTAGCAATGTACATTAAATATAAACTTTATGATAAACTTCAAAGCAAAATATTTTATATACTCAAAACTGTTGCATAAATGAAGTATGTTCCACTAAATTTTTCACATCTTAATATAGAAAAGCAATTTAAATATTCTGTTTCATAAAATAATTGACTGTTTTCTAAATTCATTATCAACAGAACCAGGTGTATAGCCAGCAACCAAGAAGAAAAATAGATGCTGACAATAACCTACACCTCATCAACTAATTTTTACTCAGTCAAAAATTATAAGAAAAAAATAGTACTTAAAATGCTCATTCTACACTTTTATTAGTAAATGCTCATTCTCATTAAGAAAATCTGATACATGCTTACTTTCCAGTGATAACATGTGCCATCCCGTAGCTGGCGTGAGTGTGTTCCACCATTTTGGGTAGACCAGTAGTGCCACTGGTGAAGAACAGAGTCATGGGGTCGGAACTCAAACTATCTATACACTGAGGTGAAAACAAGAGACAACACATTCAAAGCAATTAAAAAGCAACTGGGTGCTAATAAAACATAGGGTACTCTGTAGGAGCAAGAAAAATGCATGATTTAAAAGTAAGATTGCCACAACATTATTCTATGGATTCATTATTTTTAAATAAATTAAAAATCAAAGTTACTCAGGTGTGGTTCATTTGGTTCTAAGTAATATTCTAGATAAAAAAAGTTGAAGCAAAGGAACAAATCATTAATCTCCTTCTGATAAAATATTTTCAAAATTGCATCTACAAGCTGGTTTACTTGTGGACATGGTGCAAAGCAAACCCACAGATGAAATATAAAAGGAAAGGACTAAACATAAAAGCCATCACATGAACCAAATATGAGGCAAGCCACTGTCTGATCTGGATCATTACCCTAAACCAGGCTTTATATAGGAAAAACCCGAATCTGAAAAAATACCCGATGAAGCAATTTTCCTATGGTAACAAAATGAACATGCTAAACATCACATTAAGCAGCAAGTGAGAGAAGAACACACATTCAACACCCACCTTATGTTCAGTGCTGCCCCCTTCCATCAAATGACTAAGACCAAACCAGCCTGGCCTGCAAAGATGCACAGAAATTACAGGGCAGTACCAGAGCATTTTTTATTAAATATTCTCTATTTTTTTCAAAGGTATTTTAACTCCTTGCAAAATCATAAAGCTACCACTGTGCAAAAACTGCAATTTTGAACCAGTTTAAAAAAAGGCAAGGAATTCCTCTAAAATCTAATGTGGTTAAGTCTAGTGAACATATGTGATCTTGAAAACTTATAAATTACTTTTGTGTTTGAAAATCATATGAATGGAAAAAAACTATAAAATTATTTAGGAAAATAATTTATATTTGCTTATTCTAAAATCCACAGGGCTTTACTGTAGTTTATTTTTATTCCTTACTTAAAGTATTTCCCCCTATATCCATCATGGGCACATTTCATTAAAAATATACCTTATTTTTTCTGCACCAACTACAACCTTAGTCTTCAGTGTGGGGCAATCTCTAGCAATCTGAAAGTTAGATACAGAAATCTCAAGTTATGAAGAGGTATATAAAAAGGAAAAGGTTTATTTTCTGTTCATATGCAAGACCTCACAAGACCTCTTCAGCGATATTACCAGAGAAAGAGATGACATACTGACATGAAAAACTGATGCAGAGAAATTTATTACTCTACCATTACAATTACTGGTTTCAAAAAATGATTCACTGTCTTGAGACAGGTACATAAAATAGAGAATGATGGTTTCTATAAAAAGTATTATGAAACTTTCTTCTTCGATCTACTTTTCATTAAATATTCTACCATTTGCATACAAATACACTTTGTTTTCAGATAACATTCTAATGTGAATCACATGATAAACAATGAATAAATCTACTCAATACAGAAGCACTGGTTTTATAGAACCCCTCAAAAATACACATGGTCCCACCTTCTGCACCTCCGTTGCACCTGCCTCATCAGTGATGATACACTTGGCGCCAGAGGCCTGGATCCTCTGCATGATGTCTTTAGGGGTCAGCAACACTGTGCCTGGACACAGAACTAGCCCTGGAACAACAGGATTACATTCTTAAAGAACTTTTTGAAGTTTCAAACAGTATCATATTCTATTGTAATCCATAACATTGTTTTTAAAAACTCAGTGGTTTGTCTACTTAGCTACCTTGAATTTCCATGTTTCAATGAACTTGCTGTTAGCGCAGCGATACTTCATAAGAATAAATATATTATAAAACTGTCTCAGATTGGATGGGTCTACTGAGGCTAGCTCTCAACAGAAGCATACTCTGAAGTTTAATCACAATATCAACTTTGTATAGTATTAATTCATACTGATTTACGCCTTCTGTTGACCGTTACACATTCCACCATGATGGTACCCAGTGTAGTCAGAGATCCAGTCTTGGACTACAAGTTCCCTAGGGCTGATTCCCAATGAAACTATCATTCTACATAGATCAATCCAACTCCTCAGGGACTCTCACTGAAATATTTATCTGATAATCTGATCGCATTCAACGAGAGTCCCCATGAAGTTGGATCGATCTACGTAGAACAACAGTTTTATAGGGAATGAGACCCTACTAAGTCACCAATCACTTTCACAACTGAGGTAAGTAGTGTGACATTAGTTTGACTTGTGACTTAATAATTATCAGAAAACCTGCTGAAATGTATGTACATCCAACAACTTGACAGGGGCGTCTTGATAGCCTGAGGGTTCATTGGTCCGAATAATCATAGCATTTTCATCAGTTTTTTAATATTCATTGGTCTAAAGGTTCTATAGTGAGCATTCAGGCCAACGAACATTTGGACTATTGAACCTTCAGACTATTGCTACGGCCCCAACTTGACAGGTGACATATCCTCTCTCTCTCTCAGTTCTATACATACCTCTACCTATTGAACCTTCAGACTATTGCTACGGCCCCAACTTGACAGGTGACATATCCTCTCTCTCTCTCAGTTCTATACATACCTATCCTCATACAAGCCAGGTTGATGACCCACCATTCTGGTAGCCGTGGTAAGATAACTATCACTCTATCCCCCGCTTTCAACTGACATTTCACAGACATGCCATTAGCCAACCTGATGGGGAATACATTATTTGAATGAATAAATATATAAATAAATCTACAGAATCTCTGTGAAATAAGCACCCCCCCCCCCCCCAATCCATCCAACCAGTACCCTTAGAATAAAAATTCTCTGAAAGGTAAAAGCAATGAAGTTCACAATAATGATGTGAATGATTTGGCATTCATCATGACTTAATGTATTATGAATGAATGCAATCTTTAAAAACAAAGAACTTTTCCTGAACAAGATTTCTATGCATACCTCTTGGCATCCGTACATACCTCTTGGACAGTATTTCCATGTGTTTAAATGTCCACTTGAACTCCTGTCCATAGTCATCCACCCACCATAGGGCAGTCCTGGCGCTGTGCTGAAGAACAATCAGAGAAAAAGAGGATATATATTACTCTTTAATGATGAAATGCATTTATCAGTATATAACAAACCACAAGGCTTTTTGACCGATTGTTCAATGAATTAATCCAAATGAATGTATATATATATAGTAATTTTCTAGAAAAAATTACAAATGAAATAGTGTAAATATATAGTTACTAAATATCTAAAATAAAATTAATCAAAATGACCCCAGCAACATCTATAAACTAAAAAAAATGTAACACAATTTATATTCATCTTTTCTGGGAGAAAACCTTCTTATAATATTTACAAGTAAACAAGAGAGCAATTCAGCAACAAATCAGCTGCAAATTTTTTTTTTTTTTTTTGCTATGGGTACATGAAGGTTTAGAGCATGCACATTATATGGCTTTAAGTAAAACAACCCATAACTAACCTGTGCTTTACTAGACCACTGGTCAAGTACATCTCGAGCAAAATTATATTTTTCAGGAACAATCAGTTGAAACTTCTGTCTTCCCTCTTCATAATTATTGAATCCTGTTGCTGAAGGTGCAGGACCAGAAATGGCTGACTGCTGCAGCAGACAAGGTGCTGTGCTAAATTGCCATCGAGTCTTGTACTGCTGTCTTTCACTCTTCAGAACTGCCTTGATCTGTCCAACTGATCTTTTCATACTCCCTGCAGCAGCTGACCAAGCTTAGAAATTACACAAAATGCTAACATGTTATTATTAAATATGGTGATAATTTAAATTTATTATGTTACCTAAAACTATGGAAGTCTACTTTTCAAGATGGATTTTTCAGTGTTTATCTTAAATGTCCTATAAGCAAACCTGTTGAACATCCATGATTTTAACATAATAATACTTGACAAAATAAAACACTAAAATTCCGATAACCCATGCCTTTCAGACCTATGCCCCCTCATAAAATAGCTTATAATAAAACAATATAACCATCATAAAAATTTACATCTCTTAGACCCCATTCCCATAGATATTTAGATCAATCTATCCCCCTGGGGAGTCTCACTAGATTGGTTTCAGCTTAACAGGCTTAAATGTCTATCCCGCCTACTAAAAGCTGTAAGGGGGTAATTAACTGTGGTGTGCACTCAACTGACAGCAATTTAGCGTGAACCCCCAGGGAGTTAGGTCGATCCAGATGGATCGATCTAAATCTCTGGGAATGCAGTCTTAGTGCCTTAATTTGTCTTAAAATCTAATTAGGGCATTTTAATATGAAACATCTATATATATTTATACCCCTATGGCCCAAATCATAAATAATTTACATAAAATAAGGAGACATGCATTTAATTCAAATATATGGAGAACTCAAATAAATATAGGGACCAAGCACTTAAAAAGCATCTGTAGTCTTGCTAGCTTTGGGAAGAAATCCTGTCAGTTACCATCAGTTACTGGTTAATAGAGTCTTTTAAAATTAATTAAAATTCCCAGTGTGCCCTATACTGCAGTATGTCTCAATGCTGTCTACTTCCTACAAATAGTAAACATTGTGTTGGGTGTACAATTAAGTCTATAAAATGTATATGGACACGATATACTTGTATGAAACAATGAAATGGTTCATGGTTTTATTCTGGCAACACATGCAACAACTGCTTCTTTAAAGAATTGCAACCAAAACCCACATGTTTCTCTGTATTTCTGCTTTCCAATCACACCAAAGTAAAAACACGGGCCAGGGCCAGGGCCAGGGTAGCAGAGAATGTCAGGAAACTGTCGACACACGGGTGCATGTGTATGATTGACTGTCATACCCATTATGCTTATTGCAGTAACCTGGATAATCGTAGTAATTAATTAATGTCCACCTGTGCAACAGCAGCGTATGACCATTAAGGTGATTGGACAACATATAATATTTGGACGAACGACCAGCACAATATATTATATATGTCTTTAATATGTAGGCTTAGGGTAGGGCGGGTCATCACTCAGCGTCGACTTCAGGTGGTTATTCAGTCGGATCAAATGTAATCAGGATGTAATGCAGGTTCAACAATTCAATCTTACGCAAAAAAAAAACGCAAGCGCTTTCCCGATGATACTTCATACGGTTCATATACCTCTACACAGCTATGGACCATCCAGCAACCATCAAACCATGTCCCAACCCGTTGTACGTTCCCTGTACTAGTACTGTTGTTGTCGACCCAATCCGTTCACTTGACCTAATTAACTAGCTGCATGTGCTACAGGTTGACCCATTTACGTTGCACGTCGTTCTCATACAGTGTACTCGAACTTTATTTTTCTGTCTTATACTAAGAGCAGCATCTCTGTAAAACAAAGGAGGTAAATTACTGGGACGAAATTCCTCCATGCACCTTTAAGGCTTTTACATGTTTTTTGTTAAACAAAACCTTCAATAACCTCCGTTTTTATGTACAGACACTGCTAGATGTATCTGTACAGTTAGCCGCCTCCAGTGTCTGACGTCGTCGGCGTCGCCGTGCACTTCCAGCTTTCAGTGTTATACAAAAATAAAATGAAAAACGGTTTACCTTTTGTCTTCAAATTTACAGAACAGATGAATATTCATAAAATAAGGTTAAGTTCGAAAATCAGAATAGTTGGTCCATTTTACAAAAGTCATGCTGTTTTTTTTTTTTTTTTTTTTTTTTTCAGCATATTTTATCCACCCTTATAGGCCTACATATAACATGAAAACCGTTTTACCTTTTGTCTTCAATCTTACCGAACTGATGCAAATTCATCAAATACAGGTCAGGTTCGAAAATCAGACGCTTTTATCAGCTTATTTTGCCCACCATTATGCAAATAAAATGAAACCCCGAACAAGAATGATGGACCTACAACTCAAATTGGCAAATCAGCTTGATTGGTTTATTTTTCTTTCTTTCTTGTCTGTTTCTTGTTTTAATTATTTATAATAATAATAATAATCTTTATAATAATCTTTATTGGGAAATCGCAACCCGAAGGTTGAAGTTATACAATTATGTCATTTTTATTTTATTATTAAATGAAATGAATATTTTAAGTCAAGGAAGCCTGGTCATTTTTGCACTGGTGCACTCTGTAGACGGTCTCACCTCCCTGGGGAGGATACAGCTCGGCTGCCATATTAGGCACTCAGAGCTAATATATCATTTCTACACTGCCTGACCAGGCCCCTGCTTCAACCCCTTAGTGCTGAGTGCCAAGCGGGGAGACAGCAGGTACCGTTTATAAAGGACTGGTATGTCCCCGGACGGGTTTTGAACCCACGTCCTCCCGCTCCGGAGGCGGACACTCTAACCACAAGGCCATCATTTGTTTATTGTTTGCTTGTTTGTTTGTTTTTAAATAGGCCTGCATTTAGTCATGGCTTAGATGACCGACAAGTAGGCCCTAAATATCAACATCGTACGACACATGCCTATACCTTGTTCGTTTGTATAGGCTAATTTATAATCATTATCCCATAAAATGTGCAATGTGCGCGCACCTCTAGATCTAGCACATAGGACATGCGTTAACACTCCTATTTCTGATAACTGATATGTTCCGGCTTTGCTTACTCTGAATCCAATGAGCTAGGATACACCCAACAATATATGGTGGGTCCCGAACCCCCATTTGACTGCTGGACATCAATTATTTCTAATTCGAATCACGTACGGACTATATAATAAGCTCGAAGTGCGTGCGTGAAAATAGATGTCCAGGAAGCCGGATGTGAAAACAGATGTTTGAAAAAGAATCACATATTCAGATATTGTCGGTAATAAATGAAAATCGTTTCTAAAGAGAGTAAAACGCATTTTTTAAAGCCTGTAAGGCATGACAGCGTTAGGCTCAAAGGCCTCCACGATGACAGGTCGAAACGCCATGCCTCACAGGTGAAAACATGTTTAGTGTCAATTAACAATTTGCCTTTTTAACCATCTTAAAAAAAATATGATAAGAAACTATTCGCCGTTTTAAACAGGCTACTTTGATCATTTTAGTTACATAGCTCTTCGAAACGCTTGTCACTGGACGTTCGTCAAATCGATCTGGACTTTTGACAAACATTGTTAATCCGGAAATATATTTTTTTAAAATTGTGCAATGTATTATCCAAACTGGATGTCTATCCATCCCCATCAGCTTGTCTTAAAAAAAAAAAAGCCGCGCTGCGGTTCGGTAGGCCAAGTATGTGGCAAGGTATAAATAGCTAAGATCGAGTTCAGTGGCATTCTTAGTCGCTAGGTCCCAGGATTCTGTTCTCACGCACCTGTACGCATATAAGTGTAATATTAGGCCTTTGTTTAACTGGAAACAAAAACTTGCGCTCCGTAACTGTACAATATTTACTGGAAGATGCTCTGCATTCGATTGGTATGTTAACATTTTAGTAATTATTAATCTTAAGAAGATGGTTTGTTAAAAGGATAACAACTGTCCATATGAGATTCATATTTCACAAAAAATGCATTGTAAACAGCTCAGAAATATAATATATTCCATTTTACCACCAAAACAGCGGTTATTGCATTCTGGAACCTGTACTAGCCAGCAGACCACATGGACCTTCATAGATAGCTATTCCTCCGTAATAATCTCCTAAGAGTTGATTATAAAAAAATCTTTTTAGAAAAATATCCATGGACTAACTCTATGTCCGAAAGGATTCATTAACCATTGGTAAGTATGGGGAAATTGTCGTTTACCCCAGGAAAATCCATTTTTAGGCTAAAACGAACAGTTGTTATCCCTTTAACATAATGAAGTGACAATGAGTATTAGAGTCATGATTTGAAATCTGAATATATGTATTCATTTTATCACAAAATGTTTATTATTATTATTATTATTATTATTATTATTATATTGTTGAAATATTCGATCTCAAAGTAACAGAAACGTTTAGTGACGTAAGTCTCTCTCTATAGTTCGTGCATGGCGAAGTTTTTTTAAAGTGGGTCTGTCAGTATCTTTATTTTTAGATACTTAAATAAAAATATCTGTAACTCTACGTATGCTAAATGGCCACTGTTAAGAGATTAATTTTTTATCGGTAAGACGCTCTTGTCGGTCTTGCACTTGGAACTATGACGGCTTTGTTAAATACGTACAGGACATCTGGGTTGGGTAATTTACTGACTAGATTCTGGATTGACGTTTGTCATAAGGGCACCTGACGCTGCCAAGGCTTAAAGGAAATAACCCAAGAATTGACGGTGATAAATGCAAGAGTTGTAAGACATTTTTTTTTTCAAAAGAAACGTGAAAAATGATATGTAAATATAGGTTACATCCTGCGAAATTTCCGCTCTTGTAATTGCTAAGCAGCTTTTATTATTATTGTTATTATTACTTTACGATTGATAGTTTTCACGACCTCTCTTTTGTACCGCTTTTTCTCACTCTTTTTGTCTCTGTAAAACAAATACACATTCTTGCCGAAACTTTGTTTTCTAATGAGAGCTATTTTATCACAAGGGCTTTCAACGATGAATGGCAGGTTTTTCGTCATATTTTACTTTCTTGTATGACACGTTAAGAGAGATGTATATTAGGACGCTAAAATTAAGTGTTCCTAAAATTTATGTATAATGTCTCTGTGTGTTATGTTCAATCCATGGCAATGGGTATTCATCCTGTATTATGTCCTCTCAAACTTAAGTACCAACCACCATGTTATGAACGGCAGTTTAAAATTATATTAATTCATGTCCCTTAACAAGAGTAATGATTCATTCTCCATGGCCATTTATAAACGAATGCCCCGGTAAATATACTAAATATTCGTCGGGTGTGCCCAGTTTTCTTTTTTACTTTATGAACTTGGACTCTCTCTCTCTCTCTCTCTCTCTCTCTCTCTCCATGCATTTTATTTCATGTTTGTAAAAACTACTTACATGTATTGGTTTTGATGCTTCATTAATTTCAGATATGGCTTCCCGCACTTGTTATGATGCTCGTCAGGAATGTGACGTCAACTGGTAAGAATCTTACTGCTTCAAACGACAATCCTTTTTTCGGTGGAGGAAATAAATTAATAACAAACATACAACTATTTTCCTAAAGCCGGTTTTTTTTAATATTAACATCTGATATATACTGGTAACTCAAAGGCAGAAGGACAACTTTTTGTATCGGAATAGCTAGGCCTAAGGCGACCAATGTAATAATTACCAAAAACAGATTTGTTCCGTCACAAAGCACATTTAAAACACATTTTCAAAGCTATTTGTGATATATCTTGTATTGTGGTACATTTCTCTCGCAGTTACTTGTGATATACCTTGTCTCGAACAAGACGCTATCTACCCTCATCCTACCGACTGCAGCAAGTACTGCCACTGCTCCTGGGGTACACCCTACGAGAAGACGTGTCCGCCCGACCTGCTCTTTAACGACCTGTACAAGTATTGTGACTGGCCAGAAAATGTGGTTTGCTCAAGCTCTTCCACAACCAAATCGACGGTGACAGACGGTAACACCAGCGAGTTGACGGCGATACCAACGACACAATGTAAATATTGTCATATTTTTTCTTTTTTTCTTTTTTATCAACTGAATTATCAAGTAACATACGTACAGGTGGTAGTGGGAGTGGGGTTAGAGACATTTTTGCCAGGACGGCTCCGCATACATGAGTAGCAGTTCGCAATTCAATTTGCACTCTTTCATGGCATCGATTTTAATATGAAGCCACATATTTCACAAAATATCATTTTGCAGATCAGCCACCGAAGAAAAAGGTCGTTTGTTACTACACCAACTGGTCACAGTATCGGCTTGAGAATGGCTTTTTCCCCGAGAACATCAACCCGGACTTGTGTACTCACATCCTTTTCGCCTTCGCTCAAATAGTTTGGGACCCTTCTACAGCCCAGTATCACCTGGCCACATATGAATGGAACGATGCAGGTAAAGTAACAGACAGAGATAGCATTAAATTGATTGGGGAATTTTTATTTATCCAGTGCAGTGAGTGATGGGCGATAACGGGCTAAAGGGTTTCAAAACGGCGCAAAAGTGGAAAACTTTGGAGATACTGACGGTCTGAAGGATTTGCACTGCAAGAAATTTGCAGGTCCGAACTAATAACTTTTTTGTTAGTCTACGTTTACATGTGATTTATTATTATTATTATTATTATTATTATTATTATTATTATTATTATTATATTTTAACATAACCCTTGCAAG
Organism: Lingula anatina; assembly: GCF_001039355.2. Next base: position 204,920 of record NW_019775214.1, read on the forward strand.
TCCAGCGGACCTGCGATGTCAAAATTCTTGCAGGTCCTCTGGCATTTCAAGCGGTCATATAGCACGACCAGTCGGGCAGTTAGTTACCACGCGTCTTTATTATAACAAACGGTTACATCTACCGGTACTTCGAAGTTACAGCATTTTACGTTTTATCAAAACAAAACGCTTCTTTAGGTACGAACTGCGCGTTGACTAAAGATGTGCACTTGCTCTCATTTGGAATCATGTCTTTTAAGTCTTTAATGCGCTTATAAATTTGTTTTGCCTGTCCTAACTTTGTTTAGATTTGAACACATCTATCTGTTTTAAAATCTCGATTTACAGCTATGTACAATCGAGTGATTCAACTGAAGACGCAGAACCCTTCTCTCCGAGTTATGTTGTCGGTGGGAGGGTACTCACATGGACATGAAATATTCGCAAATGCATCCAAGACCGAGTCCACCAGAGCTGCTTTTATCGACAATGTCATTATATTTCTTAGAGAACATAAATTAGACGGCTTAGATGTAGATTGGGAATACCCGGATGGAAGTACTAAGTCACAGTTTAGTGCGCTTTTGCGGGTGAGAATGGCTTTTTTATTCTCAAAATTCTTATTTCTTTCAAATATATAAGTCAGTATATTTTGCATTTTAGCAAGTAATTTAAAATACATAGTTCACGTGCAAGTAAATCCTTATTTGTTTTATACATAATGATATCGTTGTTGAAAAAGTACCATATGGATAATAAGGGGGTGGGCATTTTTGGTTGGTTTGATTTTCGATCACTGTTTGGAAACCTTGAAATTCGTTGTGCTTGTTTTAGTTCGAACACAGCTTTGAGCATTTACATGAACCTAATTTCCGCTCTTCGTTTTCAAAGGAAATACGCCAAGCGTTTGAAAGAGAATCAGAAGAAGCGAAACAGGAACGACTGCTCCTCAGTGCTGCGATGGCTTCTGGTGGCTGGGTAATCAACATAGGATACGATTTACCTGCTATTACACCGTAAGTATGGGGCCATATGCGAAAGGGAGTTTTTTTTTTTTTGTTCTTTTAACTCTGGATTCACCACTGAAGCAGATCTACGTAGTATTTTCCCTTCAAAAATGATCAATATGTTTTTTGGTTGTTTTTTTTTTCAGCATAATTGTAAACCTTTCATGTTTTCCACCTGACCAACCCTATCCAATTAGGCAGCTAGGGTTCGCAAATGATATTTCTTTATCCTGTCTGCATGCGCCTTGTTGGTTTCAAACCTGTGGCTACTTCAGTGCCATTAAAATTTTTTCAGACACAAGATTTGATATATTTGTTATCTAAAAGAAGTAAAATAATGGCGAATAAACCAAATCTACGCATACATTTCTTACTTTTTAAACTTGAATCGAAACCAAGTTAACTGAACGACTTATGTTTGAAATTTAGGAGTCTTGATTTTCTCAACGTGATGACTTATGATTACCATGGCCCTTGGAGTGTACCACAAGTAATGAGACACCACAGCGCCTTGTACAGAAGCAGTATAGATGAAATATATAATATAGTGAGTAAACGTAATGTCTTGCTACCTACTGTCATTACTATTTTTATTCACATGGCACATTTTCAGAAGCAACCGATTTAAGGCCGACATGACCCAGATATTTTCCTTGCGAAATTAATAACGATTTCTATCCCAAGATCCATCCGCATAATTTCGGTTTTCTTTTTTTTTAGTATTAATTTATTTTAAATTGAAGGTCTCCTTCATAAAATCTCATAACCTAACGTTCTCACTTGTAGCAATCAGATTCCAGAAACACGCCAAACCAAGTTAAAAGTATAAATGAACTAATGTTTTCAAAATATCTATTCTAGGATTGGACCATAAAGAAATACCTCGCTGCCGGAGTGCCGAGTTCTAAGCTGGTGGTAGGGATACCGATGTATGGTCGCTACTTCATCATGGCAAATCCAAAAAAACACGATATAGGGGATCCCTTTGTGCTCCCCGAAGAACAAACATACAGTAGTATGCCTTATTACAAGGTAGAGCACCATACTTCGAAAGCGTTTCTTCATAGGAAGTTTTACATTTTCTTAATTCAGCTCTTAATTCGTCAAAATAAGAAAAAGTCTCATCTTTGTAGCATGTATTTTTTCAAAATAAACTTCTCCATATACAAAGACATACATATTAAGGAGAGCGACAATCATGCTTTACAGATGAGCAGTTTGGGAGAATATTCCCGATTCGTGTGCAGAATTATATTTTACTGTGTGGATTTTAGCAATTGAGAGCATGTTTTTCTTCCAAAAGAACAGCTTTAAGAAACCATTGGAACGGATGGCAGTTGATAACATGGAAGTCAGATATTGTGAGGTCATGAAACATCCCTGGAATATTTTCAGATTTGCGAAAAGCGAAAGCTCCCTGGGTGGAGCGAGACGTTGCACCCTGAACACCAAGTGCCGTACGGCTGGTACGATGATAAGTGGGTGGGGTTTGATGACGTCAGCAGCGCTCAACGAAAGGTACTGGCCAACAGGGTATTTGTACGAGTCTCGTTGGACCACCATTTCATTTGTCTGTTTTAGTACCAGTATGTTGATTAATTGAATTTAATACCGAAGCAGAAAATTGTAATTAGATTTTTGACTGTTCTATGAAAAGATGGATCTCCGTTATTATCAAATTTATATTCCATGAATAAAGTCATAAAAAATGATGTTTGCATAATTTTTCGATAGAAAAAATACAATATACGCGACTAAATGCACATTTTTTAGGAAATAAACTTTCTTTTTTCTTTTTTTAATAAGCTCCCGGACTTTAATTCCAGGCCCAGTATGTATGCAATCAAGCCCTTGGAGGGATCATGATCTGGTCTTTAGACTGTGACGACTTCAGTGCCAGTTACTGTGGGGAAGGCAAATATCCACTGCTCTCCAAGATCAATACCGTGCTGGAGACTTGTTCTGGTTCTTCTTGAACTGCGGATATTGGGGGCACAAACTGGGGGCACATCTACCACATTTTGAACATTGTGAACCAGACCTTGGCGTGGATAGTCTTCAGCACCACTGTCATGTATTTTGATGGCAACAGCTCAACTTTCTTCTGTTTAATGAAGTCTGATTACCCTCACGTTAATAATATCTAAATTTCTTATTATCTTGAAGCGGTTCTACAATTTCATTTGTCAAATCTGCCATTTAAAGATTACTTTGTAACTGTGTGAGATTTAATTATCTTTCAAATCAATGCTCAAGATTAACTTTTGTTGAAAATAAAACTGTTGATTTTTAAAACTTGACTGCATGTGCTCTGACAACACAAGATATACTTAATAATTGTTTATTTTTCTATATATGAAAATTTTCAAATAACATTTAGAATGTGATTAAATAGCTAGAAATATAAAAGTACTTTGACACAGTGGAATATGATAACACTAGTCTTAATTATTTAGCAAGCCAAGCACATTCCTCTGCATTAAGAAAATATAAAGTAGAAAAAAGATCTCTGGGTTACCATCATAGCAATGCTCAGAAACAATAATCATGGAAATCCAGAAATAAATTGGTTTTGATCGTATCAATTGAAGTAGCCACCTTGCAGGTAAGGGTTGAAGACAGGATGGAGTTATTGATAAGCATAAGTTTATTTTGTAGACAGGACAATTATTTTATAACAAACATAATTATAACAATAACAATGTGCCCATTACAAAGAATTAGGCGAAAATGACAGAGGACACTATCATTTGAAGTAATATACAGGGTGCATTAGATTGACTTAATATTTCTTTACTTATTATAAATAAGACATTAACTTTGGATAAAGATATACAGCAAGATGAGAAGATCGCAACTGGACCTTCTTTGCACAAATTTCTGGTTTCAGTCATACCAGTCAGGAATACAGTATTCTCTCTAAATAAAAATATTCTTACTTCCACAATAATTCTCACAGCCCTGATTATAAGAACCATCATTCTCAGAGTTCCAAAAACATAAATACGTATATATAGCACCAGTGTCTTAAGTAGACAGTCTTTTCAATATTTTTAAAACAGATATGACTAAAAGACTGCACCAGGGAGTGGTCTACATATCTGTTCAGCCAACAGTTCAGATATAATTGTAAAAAATATACTTAATATAAAAAGCACATATGAAACTCCAACTTGACTCTGTGTTGGAAGCTGGAAGGGGTATCCACCAATTTCATCAACATAGAACCCCATTGGGAAGACTATACCAGCAGTACAAAAGGATATCACTGAAAATAAAATGATTTTATTGAAATAGTGCAGTTCAGTACCTTTTTGAAATACCATATTTTGTTACATTTATACAAATGAATTAAGGAAAAGATATTATTCAATGTCAGTGAATTTTTTTTTTTTTTTTTTTTGGGGGGGGGGGGGGGCTGTTTTTTAAACCAAAATTT
>NW_019775214.1:209482-335963 GCF_001039355.2 Lingula anatina
TTTTTGGGGGGGGGGGGAGGCTCTGTTCTGAACCAAAATTTCATCAAGGTTCTAACTTGAATGCCACTTGTCAAGTTGAGTAAAATAGTGAACAATAAAGAAAACTTAAGCATTGCCTGGAGAGCTCAACATATAGCACTAACATCAAGATAAAAGGTGCACAAACTACACTAATACTTACTGGCAAAAAATGCAAGCCATTTTGCATATTTCTTGAGCACATCTTCCCAATGTGATAACATCAGACACATCACATTAGCAGTTAGGCATAAAATACCAATGATAATCAACACAAATGTTGTCGTCCATTCTATTGAAAGTTTGGGGCTAACACAAATTTCATCACGGTTGTGGATGGTTAAGCACTGCAGTGTAAGTCCCAACCTCATGTTTCCTGTAAATATAAGAACATGATATCAAGTTTTATGTATTTGTGGGCTACAGCTTTAAATGCTTGAAAGAAACACTGCAAAACAAAAAGCAATCAAAAATAACATACATTAATTGTGTATGCAGCGCTGCGGGGTCTAGAAAAACCAGGAGTACAAACTTTAAATACCCATTTCCTGTTGTTTAGATCTTCAAGGACCTTTAACATAGACAGAAATACTTCAAACTTGAATAAAATACCAAAATAATTTTAAGTTTTGACAGCATAATATTATTGGTGAATATTGTTATCAAACTGGAGTACAGAGAAAGTACTAATGTCTGGGATGACTCTCCAATCATTTCAGTAGAATATCATTGAGTAAAATTCGAAGCAAAGATGTTGCCAGCCACAATACAGTCTTGTGTAAAGACTAAGATCCATCATCCTGTCTTAATAACATACATGGCATTAGGTTACTTTGTGACATATAACACCATTCTTACCTGCCGCCCCCGTTAGTATCCAGTCTGGTAGAGCTAAACTGGCAATCGCGAACAAGTCCGCTAATCCGAACAAAATTCCCGAAATCAGGACGATTTTGTTCATGGCAACAAAGTTCAATATGATCCAGCCAATGTATTCTATTTTCCAGGGGTCATTGAGTTCTTCAACAGCATGAAGATGGACCAATTTTGGACGGTGACGTCTTCATTCATTTGGTAAAAAGTTTCATCTTAAACATACACATTTTGCGCATGCGCGACCTAAATTTGACAGGTGCCTCGGATTTCTTTAAAACAAATATAATTACTATATAATATTATATTGTACAAGGTCATGATAATCTATGCACCATTAAAGAAATAAATTCAATTAAATAATTATTATTTTTAAACAATTGTGTGGCTTTTCGAGAAATTTAGATACAGACTTTACAATTACACATTACCAGTTAGGAAGAAATAAAAGAAAAAACTCTTCACACTGAAGGAGAACCATATGAAAAAATGAAAGAACTACTAAGATAATGAGAAAAAAATATTTTGAAATGTCTAAGACAGTAAATTTGTCGTTCGATGAAAGGGAGAATTCCTTCGCTATTTATAGTAACGTCATGTGACTTCTACGTCATTTTTGTTATGGCGGCTGCAAGAGATGCATCGGAAAGGCAGTGGTCGCCCTTTCGGCAGGAAAAAACAAGAAAATAAACCGAAAGTTGCAGAACGAACTTCATATTCCTGCCACACAAGGAATATTCGAGTGGTAGCGTATCCGGTAGTATTGCTGTTTCATCTGATCAGAGCGCTTGCTTTCCAACTTTGGTTGCTCTTGGTGTTTGCTTGCAATACGACCTCTCGTTTGCTTCCAAGAAAATACAACCATTTAAATCGACAAGACTCTGCTACCTCGGATATCCAAGAAGTGGTCACCATGTCAAATGGAACGCCATCAAATCCCGGGACAGGTCCAGCGGAACCGGTGTTGTCAAGACAGAAACAGCATCACAGAAAGGCATTTGAATATATTTCCAAAGCCTTAAAAATTGACGAGGAAGAGACCACATATCAGTTTGAAGGGACAGTCATGGCACAAAAAAGAGCTTTTAGAGGTATGTGTTATTACTTTAATGATTCCACATTTAATCTGTGCTATGTCAAATCCACCAAATGTTCTGCTGTTTAGAGAACAAAAGATGAGTTGAAGGGGGTTGCATTTGAATAAATCTGCATCTTTTTAAATAAACCAGCAGGAGATAAGATTTATTTCCCAGAAAAGTTCAAGGGGAGGGCTAGTGATCCAGCAGGAGATATGAAGTACAAGCTTTCAGTTGTTATACAGATGACACAACTTGTGTACTCCACTGAGAAAAGAGTTGGGAGATGCTTTGTTTCTCAATTTATTGATTTTAATAATTAGAATTATATTTTTCAGTTTTTAACATTTCTAAGTAAAATAGTTATTTTCCGTTTTTGGTGACTTTACCTTTTACACTTTTAATGTAAAAGCCATCCTTAATAGAAATGTAGAGAATTTTGCCATCTTTAATTGTAGCACAAGGTAAATATATGCAGTTTGTTCAATTACAATGGATCTGATGAAGCAAATGGCTAATTGATGTTAATGAGATACGAAATACAATTTCCATGTGAAACCATTGACCGTATGTTTGAGCATACAAAAGATATCCTGAAGCATACATAAGTATTGATTTCTCTCACAGTCACTTGTTTAGTTTAACGTGAGGGCAGTGTCACGAGAAACTGTTAGAATACTTACAATAGGATATGGTATACAGCAAGCTTATAACATCTAAGAACCTGGATTTTTTTCTGCTAATTTCATATTAGTTTCAAATTTCAAAATTAACAAAGATATTAAAGAAAAAATCCAGTCTGTCTGTACTTATGAAGTGACTGTGTGTGGTGTTTGTGTTGATAATTGGATTAACAGCAGAAAATTGCCCTGCTGCATATGCTGCCATATAATTTGCTGGCCAAAAAAAAAAAACTTTTACTTTCTCTTTTGTGGGATTCTACTTCTGACAGGATTTTATTATGTTGTGTCAGTGATGTCACCATAAATGATGGTGAGGGTTGCAATGCAAAATAGGCATACAATAATAATAACAAATATACTAATAGCAATTATAGAATTTTACACAAAAAAAAAAAAAAATGATAAAATGATAAAATAAAAATAAATACTAAATAAACATATAAGTTATGTTATAAATAGTGATATATACTTAAGCTTGAGTTATCAGGATTAGAGCATTTACCTACTAACTGCACTTTGCTAATGCATGTGTTGGTTCTGGTATGTACATTGTGAGGCCCACTCATCAAATAAGGGATGTTCTTTCTGTTAAGATCAATCTTGGACCACCTTCAAAACCTGATCAAGTACTTACTTACTTAGGCCCATCACCCCTGTTAGTGGGAAAAATATGTGATATGCCCAATTTTAGTTAAGGCCTTTTTATCTTGTAAATGAATTTTCAGTAAGGACAATGTGTTTTTACACATTTTTTTAACTTCTGGAGAGTAATTTGCATACCAGCTATGTGTATGTGTTGCATTTCTCTAAATGATCAAAACAAATATGCACTCACACTCACACACATGTACACGTACACTGATGCACATAGCTCTATACTTGTAAACAGTTGATATGAAAGCAGTGTGGAAATGATGATTCATAACCTGTGTCGTCTAAGTCACTATGACGTATATGCTCCAAAGCTTGCATTTGCAGTAAAATATTGATGTATGACAAGGTTTCTTGGTTTGAGTTCCTTACATAGACCTGTATATAAAGTTTGATGGTTAGGCATTGTTTTCATGACGTGCCTAATTTCATGATTAATGACTTTTTTGATTCATAAAAAATAAATGAATAATTAATGTTAATGTTTTTAAAAAAGGACAACTTAACATGTCTTTCTAAACCCTATTACCATTGGTGTTAAAGCACAAGTTAATGCCCTTAGGAAGTAGGCCTAATCTGCCATTAAAAAAACAGAGTTGAAGTAGGAAGCATTGTTTTCAGTTGTAGTTTATAGTTTGACAACAAGTGAATAAGTTTTAATGTCTTTGGCTTTGAAAAATTTGCTTACTATAGGTGACCAATCAGAAACATAAAATCTTTTCTGCAACACCTTTTTTGATAAGATCTAAAAATAAAATAAAAAAAGCAATTTCATTAAAAAAATTGTATACAGGTACAAAATGTACAATTTGTGAAAGTTTGCATTTAAATGATGAAGCAAAAAAGTCTTGATTTCATCTCTCTCATGATTATCTCAGGTGGCTGTTTGAGCCAACTACGTATATCTGTATAGTTATGACTAGCCCTACTGGGTAGCAGTATTTCCATATCTGAGCCAGTAAATATATATTGATTTCCACTTACAACCAGTTCTTGTGATAAGGATAAAAGCTGGCATTTGATGAGTTTAGTTTCCTACTAGATTCAGTTATTTATGTGCCATTTGTGATTTACCTCCCGTGTGTTCACTAAGTGAAAGTAAAAGATGTCTAGGCTTATACTGAATATGGAAGTTTTCTACCAAATGCTTCAGTTTTTTTTCCTAATTTAAAGGCAAAAGATGTGTGATTTAAAAAAAAAATTGCCAATTAGTTTTTGTTTTGACCCAAACAGTTTGCCAGAATTAGCTCCGGATATGTTTAACAATGATGTGATATGTTTAAGGATATATTACAAGTGGAAGCACAGCTGCGTACATTCCCTGTATTGCACACTAATTACTACTACCATCTTATTGCAACTCTCAAATAAAATCCACATAAAAAATAACAGAATGTAATAAATAACATAAATTAAAATAATTAATTACTCTGTCAGCCACATTTTACTCTTGAAAACTGCAGTGTCTTCAAATGCTGGTCATGAACTTGAAAAGATTCATTATATGCCATCAATGCAGGGGCCTAACATTTAAACTGTGGAGTCAAGTTGTAATTCATTTAATGGTACATGTGGAGCCACAGTGGAGGCGGGGAGACCATCAGGGAATTGAGTGGCCATATTTAGTCCGTGGATCAGTTAGTCTGCGGTCGATCTGTTCCGAATATGTGGTGTAATCTCACTGAAATAAAATTTTTGAAATTTGTTATATAATGTTATATATGTTATGTTCTGTAATGTGAATTGGATACTAGTAAGTGAATAACTAGCATTATGCATGTTCTCCATACAAAATTAAATTTGAAGGAGGAGGGAGGTTAACCAAAAAAATGTTATGGTGCAATCTAGCTTTTAGACAGTTAGTTAAACCATCTTAAAGATATCCTTTTTATTTCTCTAGAACTAGAATTTGTAATATTTAAATTATCATTTTACATTAAATTATTATTCTGATTCTAGCTAGAAAGGAGCAAGCAGTGGACCTGTACAGGAAAGGTATTACAGAACTGGAGAAAGGAATAGCTGTACAGTTGAAAGGTCAAGGTAAGATGATGTGTACTGACATGAAAGTGCTGCATTCAATGTATTGCTTTGATTATCAATTTTTATGTCATTTACACAATCAGTCTTTCCTTTTTTTACAGAAAGACTTAAATCTTTAGTTGTCTTAAGTCAGATAGCCAACTACCAGAACCTGCTAAGATTTGACTGACAACCATATTGATGAATTTCTCCACAAATGATATAATTATACAAGCAAATTGGCTCCAATTTGTTAAGATTAATTACTTTGTGAATAATCGTGACAAATACATTGTAGAAAAGAAGATGCATGTATTTATATCGCAAGAGGGTAACAGCATATTTTTTTACATTCATACCTAGAGAAAGAACTCGCATTCACAAAAAAACCTTAAAATTGAATAAAGCATACACCATCACTGTCACATTACATCTCAAGGTATGTATTCTTGCACATATACTCATGTGAAACTGAATGTGAGGACCATTGCTGGTGTGAAGCATCAACATGGATCTTAGTAAGCACACTATAATTGAAAAGATCCCTGTAATCCCAGCAATCTTCTGATTTCCACATCAGTTTATAAACACCCAAATGGTCCTGATGGTTCAAACATAGTTGCCAATAACATGTCTCGTGCCACCATAAATCTCTTCCCAAGAGCATGGTAATACTTTTATTAAACAATCGATCAATATCAATTCAATCATCTCTGCACCATAGGCACAGGGAATAAGGCTCTAGTTAGGGGATTTCATTGATGAAATAATGAACATGACCGTGGGGCCATTCGGCATAGAATATTTGAGTATTAACTGGTCCAAGGCTCAAATATGGCGGACCCTACATGAAAAGAAGACCGCTTAATCCTGTAATGGTTTCTCTGCCTCTCACATGCCTCCACACACAGCTAGTAGAATGGAGCTGAGATTTAATTACTGTGCCCGTGCAGGGACGGCGCATGGGGAGGCATGTCAGAGGCGGTGAGACTAAGACCATTACAGTATTAAGCAATCTTCCTTTCATGTAGGGTCCACCATATTTGGGACTTGGACCAGTTGATACTTGGAACTCCTATTCTGAATGGCCTCTATGAGCACAAGTTGATCTGCGAACTAACAGATCTGTGGACTAAATATGGCCAACCTCACTTAAAAGCAAGCCGCCTAATTCCCTGATGTTCTTCCCATCTCCACATGGGCCATTAAATGGATTTTATCTCCATCTCCCATCCGAGTTTTAATTGCTAGGTCACTGCTGGGACAGTGCTTGTGGAGGCTGGTAAACCATCAGGGGATTAGTTGGTATTGCTTTAAAGTGGGGTAGGCCATATTTTGTCCGCAGGTCTGCTGTTAGTCCGCGGATCATCTTGTTCTGAATGTGCTCCATGAGAAACAATGAACTGTACTCCACCTGTCTACTTAATACACCCAACAGGGCAATGAATTTATGTAAATTGAGTAAATTGATGACTAATAGCATACATATTTATGAAAGGATATCTCACATTCATCTTTGTTTGATTGAGACAAAGGATAATAATCTTCAGAGGTTTCTGAACTCTGCACTTCTAGCTGTTTAATATTTATAGCTTTGATTTCACCTCTGTTGTCAATCTAACTCTTTGTGTTCTATTAATATTTTGAATCAATACCCAATGAATTGGAAATAGTGAAGCATTGCATTTTATCAGGTGAATTGTAATACATTTACAGCAGTTTGTAAACATGGTTCCTTATGTAATTTAGTGGATATTCCTTAAGCATCAAAGAAATGTCCTGTTTAGAGCAATATAGGAAACGTGGCATTGTCAACTTTAAATTAATTTCATGATTTTACCAAATACGTCCCAAAAATTTAATTCTAATGCAGTTCTTGAAAATGTATTTTAGAAAATGTTTTAATATTCAATTTGTGTTTTTATTACAATTACCCTTCTTAGTATTATAAATGCAATGTCCAACTTTTGGTTGCAAACAAATATTATTATTATCATAACTTCAAGAAAATGAAAAAAAGATGATTAAAAAGAAGAAAAACAATACAAAAACATTCTTAGTTTTTGTAGATCTATACAATTTATCTAAAATACAGGTATTGATATTGCAGGGGAGGCATGGGACAGGGCCAGAAATCTCCAGAGCAAGATGTTGACCAACCTGGTGATGGCGCAGGACAGACTGGATGTTTTGGGTACCAATTTTACTGTTTTACATGTTGTATCATCAATGTTGTACATGTTTTCTATGTATCGTCAATGTTGTGCATGTGCATTACGTTGTATCATCAATGTTGTACGTTTTCTATAAAGTGTAGACAAGTGATTTGGATATATTGGAACTTTTGCTGAAATTGTGTAAAACCATGTGCAAAGATGAATCCAAATTTATTCCCAAAAGAAATGCATCCATAGAATTTTGACTCTATATAGAATGTTTGTATTTATAAAAAGACTAGGGCAGTGTAGATCAGCTTGGAAGAGTCAACATAGAAAAGTTAAGTGCTCACAACTGATATTCTATGAGAGATACACCCATGGTGATATGTGATCAATGAGAAAGACAATTTAGAAACACACTCTAATAGTGAATCAGTGGTTACAGGAAGATGGTTTTAGGAAAAGAAAGACAATCTAGAAATGCACACTGAAGGCAGATCAATGATTTCTAATGGGAAAATACCTGTGGCTAGACAAAGAACAAAGCTGTTGAAGGCACCATCAATTAAGAACCTATTTCCCCTGTTACCGAGGAAGCAGGCAGTACAATAGTTCACTTCATTTGTTTAGCATTAGAGTTACTATCATACCCTAACATGTCTTGCTATCTAAACACAGTAGGAGCAGCTTTATTTTGCTGAAGGTCATGTGTCTTAGATGAGCAGCAGACGTCTTTTGTGTGATGTTTTTCTGGATATACTGGGGTATATTTTCCTGGGATTAGATAATGAAGATTAGATTTTTTTCTATGAAATGATTGAAGTGTATGCAAGCCTCTCAAGACTAGAAAGTCAGTACTTATGAAGGATGAACAGTTGAGTGGAGGGGGTAGGGGGTGGGACAAAAAAAATTGTATTTAGTTATTGATTACACTGGGGTAAACTGCATGCAAACAATATCATTTGCTTGAAATTATAGTAGTATTTGTGCTGTTCATTGTCAACCCTTGCTTTCTTATTGTTAATCTCAATGTAAACATGGTGGTTTCTGAGGAAATCTTATAAAAATAATGATAAAGATGAAAATAATGATGATATCAGATTTTATTGAATTAAAAAAGAACAAATTATCTTAAGCCTTGCTAACTTAAAATTACATAGTTTAAGACTTATTTATGATACTTCTTAGAATCCACCATTCTATTCTTTGTTTATTGTTTGCATTTGGGTTGAGTTGTACTTTTTTCCGCTTGTAGAAAAGGCCTTGAGGACAGATGACTATATGCCATCCCCAGGGGCAGGACCCCCAGGGGAGAGGGGTGCGGGTGTTTTAAATACCCCCACTCCAGGAGCCTCAGGTGGTAAACCCGTACCCACCACTGCCAGTCCCTGCTCAGGTCAGATGCTGCCCCCTATAATAAAACTATCAGCGGAAGGAGAAGAAACAGAAAAGCATGGTAGTTTATTTTGGAAGTGGAGTCCTGTTTGTACCTTCACTACTCAATGTGTTTGATACCACTACTGAATTAGAAGGCTCTTCCAGCACACATTCCTTAAATACTGCATTTTGCCATTTGTCCTTGCACTTTTTTTTTTTTTTCGATTCCAAGCCTTCCATATTTTTCAGCAACATACCCGTTTTTGACCAAGCAAAACCAAAAATTACATTTTGTTTCTACTTCAATAAGCAAAAAAAAAGAGCCATAGAAAGTTGCATTATTGTAATAGTATCAGGTGTCTATCTGCTAAGAGGCAATTTGTTGTAACACGATGTTTTCCTGTTTCTTCTTCTCTGTGGTGCCATCTGATGATCTCCTTTCTTCTATGACAAATTGACAATAAAGTGATTGTGTGATTTTACCTCCTCTAGTTGTTGTAACATAAATGTTCTTGTACTAACTTCCAATGGAATGTCTTTCTTCATAAATTGCATCTGCATGAATATGTTATCCCACAATATCTGTCATGATCAGTGATGTGTGTTGTAATTTAATGTGTTAGTTGATTGATTGTGGGATTGTAGTCTCTTGAAAAGTTGCACAGAGAAGCACTTTCATTATAACCTATTGTAAAAACCATGTGAAATTACAAATCAGATAATTTGTACTCGGTTTCTTATAATGTTATGGCATTCTCTTTGTTTTCTTTTTTGCAGTTGCTGAAAAGAAAACTGCTCCATCCAGAAGAATCCCTACAAAAGGCCACGCTAAAAGCAATTCTTTGCCCCGAGTGGGTCAGCGCAATGTCAGTCCCTCCACTTCCCCGAGACCAGGTGCAGGCACCAGGAACAGAAGAAAGGGGAGTCTGGTAGGGATACCTCTCTTCTTCTTGATTCTGGCTCTTCTGTATCTTTATATTTAGAGAAGGACAAAATTTCATGTTTTGAATTTTAATTACAAAATTTTGGGTTTACACCATCAAAATATAGTCCTTGTAAATGTCACAGTAAAACATTCACTGAAAATATTTAATTACTCAATGTTAAGACATGTCACAAGGCATTTTGGGAAAGTTTAAATATTGAGGATGATTATTTTCTAGAATATCCAGCAAAGAAGATCTCAGCAGAATAAGAATGTAAATTTTAATTCTGAAAACTTCAAAAATGTGGACAAGCGTCTAGCACAAAGTTTATTAGATGAAATAGTTGACCAGGGACCAGCTGTTTCATTTTCTGACATAGGTATGTGGTATATATATATATATATATATATATATATATATATATATATATATATATATAATTGATAAACATCAAATGTGCATTTAGTGCACAGGTTTGCTTATTTATGTGCAGTGAGTGATCTTGGTATTTTAAGGAAAAGATTATAAGTTTGAAAACTTCCTTCCCCAGGGTTTATTTGACTGTTTTCCTTAGTTTTCTATGTCCCAGAAGTTAACATTGATGATTGTTTAGCTTGCATGTTGAGCCTGGTGTTATTGCATATCAACATGGCTCCAGCAGATGAAAACTTCCCTCACACCAGGATAATTACACCAGAAGAACATTTTCAAGTTCACAATGTCTGTGACAGATAAGCACACATATATTGCTAACCTGCTGACTTTTCCTTTTCCAGCTGGGCAGTCAGTTTCCAAGCAAGCCCTGCAAGAAATAGTGATTTTGCCTTCTCTTCGACCAGAGGTATATCCCCATTTTTCATGTCAAAGTAAAATTAGTTAATAGACTTTAAAGTTAAAATTTCTGTAAGCAAGGGGCAATGCATAGTTGGATGGTTGGTTGGTTGTTTAAATATGTGAAAAAAAAATATCCTGCAGAGAAATTTTCAGCTCTAAATTTTTGCACTGTAAAGACTTAAACACATAAAGACTTTATAAACACTGGGATTACTGAAAAAGAAACATTTTCATAAAATTATGGTAAAAAAGAATATACTTCAGGCATGTACAAGTGCACCATTTCTTGTTAATTTTGTTCAATTGTTTGTTTTACATTTGAACAAAATTTTTTATTCTTTGTAAAGCATTTAATCCAACTGATTATTTTATGTGTGTATTCATTCATCTATTTTTCTCTCTTTGGAATTTTTTGCAATGACTCTGCCCACCATGTATAATTTTCATGTTTAACAGGAACAATACAATAATACAAGATGTGAGTCAATAAATTCCTTTTCTGTTGAATCCTTAGCTGTTCACAGGCCTGCGAGCGCCAGCCAGAGGGTTGTTATTGTTTGGTCCTCCTGGTAATGGAAAAACAATGCTGGTGAGTAGCAAGATTTGGGGGGAGGTTATGGAAAGTATTTTTTCTGTACAGATCTGTTAGAAAACTGCAATGCAACCAAATCACAAAAATAAAGACATAAGTATTGGTTAATTTTTATAGGGTGGTATATATGATTATGTGTTTTCTTACAATTGTTTTTACCCTTCCAAGGATAAAGTTTCTTTTAGACAAATAACTGGATGAAATTAACCGATTTAATTTTTTAAATATAAATCAAGTTTTTTTTTACTAATGAAAATGTACTAAAATGAAGTTTTTCATTATTGATAAAAAGTACAGTGTAGATGGAAATACAAATGCCTTAGGGAATAGTGTAAGATACAACATTTCTGGTGAATTAGTTTGCATGTGTTATAATTTTCATTATTTAATGATTAAATATATTTCTTCTTTTAGGCAAAGGCTGTAGCTAACGAATCCCATTCCACATTTTTTAGCATAAGCTCTTCAAGCCTTACATCAAAATATGTGAGTATTTGTTTTGTAAAAGCAAAAAAAAAAAAAAAAAAAAAAATACAGTTTTGTGGATCTGAGGATCAGTTTTTGACATAAATATGTGTTTGTATCTGACTTAAAAGTTGTGTAATTAGTTTCTCTTTATATCAAAAGCTGTATACAAAATAATTAATGAACAGTATTATTATTATTATTATTATTATTATTATTATTATTATTCCTAGTCACCTTGGAAATGATTATCTGTATACTCTAACTGATATGAGAAGCTTTACTGGTGTTTCACGCCAAGTGGTACTGGAAATGCTATCTAGATGAGATCCTTCTCTTTGTTGTTTTTCCACAAGTTGATTCTCCCTTTTCTCACCAGCATTCACTGCACTACACATAATGAGATGACTGGACAATGGTTTCCTGTTTTTTAGGTTGGAGAAAGTGAAAAACTTGTCCGGGCATTATTTGCACTTGCCAGGGAGCTGCAACCTTCCATAGTTTTCATAGGTAAAACATAAATGAAAGGATTATTTAAATTTTGTGCTGGAAAGTAAAAGAAAAAAGTGATTATTTTTAAAATGTGAAAAAAGCTTTTATTTTTTATTAGGATTTTTGTCTTTAAAGCAGTTGACTGATGGTTGATAAACAATAATTGATTTTTGATTGATGAGTAATTCAAAATCTTGGGCTCATAAAACACATATGATGGGTCCAAGTTAAAATTGACCACTGGAAAAGAATGAGTTAAGAATAAAAAGCTTATTGATCATCTTTAAGATAGTTCTAGTAGATAAAAATCAGACTTTGAGATCAGTTGTATTAAGATGAAAAAGGTGCAAGCCTAGGGTGATAAAAGGACAATATTGGGAGATTAAAAAGAACTTGTTGTTTACTTTGACAGGCTAAAATGGAACTTTTCTTCTAACTGTTGCAATATCTTTTATCTATAAATTATCAGCTTTTTTTTATTCTTTTTTTTGCTTGGGGTGCTGCAGATGAGATAGATTCCATGCTGTGTGAGAGGAAAGAGGGTGAACAAGATTACAGCAGGAGAATAAAGACTGAATTCCTTGTGCAGTTTGATGGGGTAATGAATAGTATTTTGACACTCTTTTATCTGAATCCATAGATGTGCTGGGATGATTATACTTACAACAGGGGCTGCTCCAGATATAATTTCTGACAGTCTTCCAAATTATCTTTGTTGATCCATCCCCCATTTTTTGACCGTCTTCCGACAGAGAACATTACATACCCATCAATGTAAACTTGAAATTCTGACCACCATCTTCTGGAAGTCCCTCAATCTGTCCCTGTACAACCTAATAGATAATTATCATTGGTTAAATCAAAATTTTGCATATATATGTATGTATGATGGATTTGGTGGCAAACAGTGATACCGTTTAAATTTTCATGGCTTCACTAGATAATGTTTAGTATACCTGAAAATTACTGAGTGAGTCCTAGCATGCAGTGTGGTTTTTATTTTGAAGTTGCAAGATGCATTAAACAAACATTGAACAACGATGGATCACGGTAGTGACTCTCATTTTCCTGACTGGTGGTAATTATTGGATGTTAATTAATAACTTCACTTTCTGTCAGAAATTGAGCTCTATATCAAATTTATCATCTTTCCCTCTCACCATTAATAATAGATTAAAGTCATATATGAGAATTGAGTTGGAGACTTACATTATTGTTTTCTATTCCTGTCAGGTAACAAGTAACAGTGAAGACAGAATTCTCATCATGGGTGCAACAAACCGACCTCAGGAGCTGGACGATGCTGTGCTGCGTAGATTTCCCAAGAGAATCTATGTCGGCATGCCAGATTTTGAAACAAGGCGGGGCATGCTGACCCATTTACTCAGCAAGCACAATAATCCCTTAACAATGGATGAAATAGATAGACTAGCAAGGTATGGTTCTGTATTACTGGGTAAAGTGTATGAAATCAAAGTAATATGGATCATATAGCTTGCTAATTTAATATTTTCTTAGTATGTTTTTCCCCTGTTTGTACTTTTTCCCTGTATGGATCCTGATGGCTGCCATCAATGAGACTAAACTGAAGAGATATTTTAAGGAAACTGTGTCTTGTTTCAGGAGCTGTGAAGGCTATTCTGGCAGTGATATGAATGCTCTAGCTAAAGATGCTGCCTTGGGACCAATTAGAGGTAAGAATTAGGGGCTGGTTCTGAAAACTGGAAGTTGATATTCTCTTTAAGACAAAAGCTTTTAGCCTGCTTCAATGTTGTGGTGCTTTAAAGACCAAAAATAATTTTAAGATATTTTGGACAATTGCCTATTTATAGAAAAAGGAATGAGAATGACTTAGCTTGTGCCGATGTACATAATAATTAAGATTTGAGTTTTAGTTTTTATAGCCTGAAGCATATATTCTCATAATTTTTCTATTAAATTTTGGTGTATGCAGATTTTGGCATTGGTCTTATTGCAACAAAGAATAAAGGTGTAAGTAAACACATATATTATAATTTAAATATTATTTTCAGAATTGAATCCAAATGATGTTAGGACCATGGATGCAAGCCAGGTAAAGTTTTTGTTAATGAAACTCAAATAGATCTGTTGAAACAAGTCCAAAAATTGAAATTGATTTTGTTGTCATTGACATTTTTTAGTTACAGACATGCTAAAAAGACTTGCTAATCACAACTTGTACAAATAAAACCTGATTATCTTATTTTATCAATTTCAGATTAGAAACATCCGCCTTTCAGACTTTGAACATTCATTGCGCAAAATACGCTGCAGTGTTCCTCAAAGAACTTTACAAGCATACGAATCTTGGAATCGGGAATATGGGGACATGTCAGCTTTATGAGTTTTGCATACACAAAAGACCTTACAAAAATATCACTTCCACATTGGAAAATATTACTTGGGGTTGAATAAGATCTCTCTTTTGGAACCATGTATTGGCACCCAAATCAAACTAAACTGATTTGAAATAAACATCTGAGTCTGACTTACCATATTTGTTGCAGAGTGTTGGGAGTACCCAAGTAATGGCAGGGTCTGTGTATTGTAAAAGATAAAAACCCAGCTTGACAGGTGCCCCTGGTGGGCCTGAGGAAGTGGTGCTGTAACTAATGTGGTCCTGCTTTATCAACTGTGTAGCTGGAGGTGCTGGGCAGGTTGTAGAAAATCTTTCCAGTCTGATGTTCAGTGATATGAGCTATGAATAGAGAATTATGGGTCATGAACATTATGATATTATGAACACAAGACTCTTTATTTTATTCATTTATTTTTGTTTTTGCCAATTACATTCCTTTTCACCAGATTAATGCCAAATTCATGAAGAAGTAATATAAGATTTTTTTTTTTTCATTTTCTGTAATGGTAGCTAATCAATAACAATTATTTGCTAGCATGAGACTAAATGGGTGTAGTTTGGGTTAAAACAAGTTTTGGGGGAATTGTAATGGTTCATATTTTGTGTGGACAGGAACTGAATATAATTTATACTCACCTCAAGCGTAATGGGAGGAAGGGTTTTAGGGAAGTTCTATAAGATAAACGTTATCAAAAAAATTTGTACTAAATAATAAGTCATCTATTTTCCTTGGAAAAAATCACAGTAAAAGGCATTCCACATCTTCAGTGCAAACTTACTTTGTGTAAGTGGGTTGTACGGTACGGTACAGGCTCTGGTTGATGGAAGCCTCTGGTATTACAGGGATTGCCATTTATTCCCATACACCTATGCATAAACTGAACATTGCAGCATTTTCAATCATATGGGTTCTCTTTAATGTTTAATATGAAAGCAATCATAAATGGCTTTTTAAGAAAGCTTTCAAGTCTTATGAACAATTACATTAGACCTGTGTGTCTAGGTTTTGTTTATATTTTCATTTGGTCAACTTTAGTTGTATGAAAATATTCCTTTGTGACTGGAGATAAAATATGAAACTTTTTTATCCAAATGTTGAAGTAAAAATAGTTTAGGGGGGGATATGAGATAAACTTTTTCAAGAGCTCCAATTTTAAGTGATTTCTTTTGTAAGATAATCCAAATTAATGTCTCCTCTTGCTTTACTTCCATGACAAAAACTTTGGATGAAATGAATTTATATATTTTGTAACAGTTTTTGCAAAGAATATTTTGAGTAAAAAAGACATTTATCTGCTTTGTATGACCTTTTTGTTGTTAAAGTCCATTTTCCTATTTATTTATATTCATTTATTTAATGTCATCAGTTGTTTGTCATTAATAAGGTAATTTAACAAAAAATTTGCATAACTGATGTCGTTAGAACAGTTTACATGCAGCGATATATGAAAATAAATATATGGAATGGAGTTGTTTTTATTCTTTTACAGTTTGTTACCAACAGAAAGTGTTTCAACATATAATGCACAATAGGCAAAATTATGCAATGATGAAGCATTTAAAGAAAGGACATGTTTATACTGAAGCAGTAACTCGATTTAATAATATAATAATTGNAGTTGTTGTAACATAAATGTTCTTGTACTAACTTCCAATGGAATGTCTTTCTTCATAAATTGCATCTGCATGAATATGTTATCCCACAATATCTGTCATGATCAATGATGTGTGTTGTAATTTAATGTGTTAGTTGATTGATTGTGGGATTGTAGTCTCTTGAAAAGTTGCACAGAGAAGCACTTTTATTATAACCTATTGTAAAAACCATGTGAAATTACAAATCAGATCATTTGTACTCGGTTTCTTATAATGTTATGGCATTCTCTTTGTTTTCTTTTTTGCAGTTGCTGAAAAGAAAACTGCTCCATCCAGAAGAATCCCTACAAAAGGCCACGCTAAAAGCAATTCTTTGCCCCGAGTGGGTCAGCGCAATGTCAGTCCCTCCACTTCCCCGAGACCAGGTGCAGGCACCAGGAACAGAAGAAAGGGGAGCCTGGTACGGATGTCTCTCTTCTTCTTCTTCTTGATTCTGGCTATTCTGTATCTTCATTTTTAGAGCAGGACATAATTTCATGTTTTGAATTTTGATTACAAAATTTTGGGTTTGCACCATCAAAATATAGTCGTTGTAAATGTCACAGTAAAACATTCACTGAAAATATTTAATTACTCACTGTTAAGACATATCACAAGGCATTTTGTGAAAGTTTAAATATTGATTATTTTCTAGAATATCCAGCAAAGAAGATCTCAGCAGAATAAGAATGTAAATTTTAATTCTGAAAACTTCAAAAATGTGGACAAGCGTCTAGCACAAAGTTTATTAGATGAAATAGTTGACCAGGGACCAGCTGTTTCATTTTCTGACATAGGTATGTGGAATAAACATATATATATATATTCATATATATCAAATTGATAAACATCAAATGTGCATTTAGTGCACAGGTTTGCTTATTTATGTGCAGTGAGTGATCTTGGTATATTTAGGAAAAAATTTTAAGTTTGAAAACTTCCATCCCCAGGGGATATTTGACTGTTTTCCTTAGTTTTCTACGTCCCACAAGTGAGTAATGGTGATTGTTTAGCTTGCATGTTGAGCCTGGTGTTATTGCATATCAACATGGCTCCAGCAGATGAAAACTTCCCTCACACCAGGATTTTTACACCAGAAGAACATTTTCAAGTTCATATTGTCTGTATTTTGACAGATAAGCACACATATTGCTAACCTGCTGGCTTTTCTTTTTCCAGCTGGGCAGTCAGTTTCCAAGCAAGCCCTGCAAGAAATAGTGATTTTGCCTTCTCTTCGACCAGAGGTATATCACCATTTTTCATATCAAAATAAAAATTGTTCATAGTTCTTAAAGTTAAAATTCCTTTAAGCAAGAGCCAATGCAAAGTTTAGTTTCAGAAAATTATGGTAACAAAAATATACCTCAGGCATGCACAAGTGCACTGTTTTGGAATGTTTTCCTATAAAACATTGAATCCAATCTATGTGTGTATTCATTCATTTATTTTTCTCTCTTTGGAACTTTTTGCAATGACTATGCCCACCAAGTATAATTTGCATCTTGAAGAAAACAATACAATAATACAAGATATGAACCAATAATTTCCTTTTCTGTTGAATCCTTAGCTGTTCACAGGCCTGCGAGCACCAGCCAGAGGGTTGTTATTGTTTGGTCCTCCTGGTAATGGAAAAACAATGCTGGTGAGTAGCAAGATTTGGGTCTGAGGTTATGGAAAAAAAATTTTCTGTACAGATCCGTTGTGAAAGTGCTATGCAACAGAATCATAAACATAAAGACTGAAGTATTGGTTAATTTTTATAGGGTGGTATATATGATTATGTGTTTTCCTACAAACATTTTTTTACCTTTCCAAGTATAAAGTTTCTTTTAGACAAATAACTGGATGATATTAACCAATTGAATTTTTTAAATATAAATCAAGGTTTTTTTTACTAACGAGAATGTAGTAAAATGAAGTTTTTCATTATTGATAAAAAGTATATTGTAGATGGAAATTTCAATACAAATGCCTTAGGGAATAGTGTAAGATACAACATATTAGGTGAATAAGTTTGCATGTGATTTCATAATTTAATGATTAAATATATTTCTTCTTTTAGGCAAAGGCTGTAGCTAATGAATCCCATTCCACATTTTTTAGCATAAGTTCTTCAAGCCTTACATCAAAATATGTGAGTATTTGTTTTGTAAAAGCAAAAAAAAAAATAATAATACAGTTTTGTGGATCTGAGGATCAGTTTTGACATAAATATTTGTGTGTATTTGGCTTAAAAAATTGTGTAATAAGTTTCTCTTTATATCAAAAGCTGTATACAAAATAATTAATGAACAGTATTATTATTATTATTCCTAGTCACCTTGGAAATGATTATCTGTATACTTGAACTGATATGAGAAGCTTTACTGGTGTTTCACACCATGTGGTACTGGAATTGCTATCTAGATAAGATCCTTCTCTTTGTTGTTTTTCCACAAGTTGATTTTCCCTTTTCTCACCAGCATTCATTGCACTACACATCTATTGTGAATGAGATGACAATGGTTTCCTGTTTTGTAGGTTGGAGAAAGTGAAAAACTTGTGCGGGCATTATTTGCACTTGCCAGGGAGCTGCAGCCTTCCATAGTGTTCATAGGTAAAACATAAATGAAAGGATTATTTAAATTTTGTGCTGGAAAGTAAAAGAAAAAAGTGATTATTTTTAAAATGTGAAAATAACTTTTTTTTTTTTTTTAGGATTTTTGTCTTTAAATCAGTTGACTGGTGGTTGTTGAACAGTAATTGATTTTAGATTGTTGAGTAATTCAAAATCTTAGGCTCATAAAACACATATGCTGGGTCCAAGTTAAAATTGAGCACCTCAGAAGATTGAGTTATGAATAGAAATCTTACTGATTTCTTTAAAATAGTTGTAGTAGTTAAAAATCATACTCTGAGATTATTTTTATTAAGATAAGAAAAATAGATGAAGTTGACTCCATATTGGGTGCAAGGCAAGGGTGAGGAAAGGACGATATTTGGAGATGAAAAAGAATTTGTTGTTTACTTTGATAAGCAAAAAATTGAACTTCTAATTGTTGCAGTATCTTTTATCTAAATTATCACCCATTATTATTATTATTATTTTTATTTATTTATTTATTTATTTTGCTTTGGATGCTGCAGATGAGATAGACTCCATGCTGTGTGAGAGGAAAGAGGGTGAACAAGATTACAGCAGGAGAATAAAGACTGAATTCCTTGTGCAGTTTGATGGGGTAATGAATAGTATTTTGACACTCTTTTATCTGAATCCATAGATGTGCTGGGATGATTATACTTACAACCAAATAGATTTTCATTGGCTTAATCATAATTTTGCATCATATACATGATAGATTTGTTGGCAAACAGTGATACAAGTTACATTTTCATGGCCTCAATGGATAATGTTTAGCTGAAACTTACTGAGTGAGTCCTAGCATGCACTGTGGTTTTTATTTTGTAGTTGCAAGATGCATTAAATAAACATTGAACAACAATGGATCATGGTAGTGACTTTCATTCTCCTGACTGGTAGTTTATGGATGTTAACTAATAACTTCTTTTTTACTTCTTCACTTTCTATCAGAAATTAAGCCCTATTTCATTTTGATTCCTTATTCCCTCTCACCATTAATAATAGATTAAAGTCATATATGAGAAATGAGTTGGAGACTTATATTATTGTTTTCTATTCCTATCAGGTAACAAGTAACAGTGAAGACAGAATTCTCATCATGGGTGCAACAAACCGACCTCAGGAGCTGGACGATGCTGTGCTGCGTAGATTTCCCAAGAGGATCTATGTCGGCATGCCAGATTTTGAAACAAGGCGGGGCATGCTGACCCATTTACTCAGCAAGCACAATAATCCCTTAACAATGGATGAAATAGATAGACTAGCAAGGTATGGTTCTGTATTACTGGGTAAGCATATGTAATTAAAGTTATATGAATCAAATAGGTTGCCAATTTAATATTTTCTTAGTATGTTTTTCCCCTGTTTGCCCCTTTTCCCTGTATGGATCCTGATGGTTGCCATCAATGAGACTAAACTGAGTAGATATTTGAAGGAAACTGTGTCATATTTCAGGAGCTGTGAGGGTTATTCTGGCAGTGATATGAATGCACTAGCTAAAGATGCTGCCTTGGGACCAATTAGAGGTAAGAATTAGGGGCTGGTTCTGAAAAATGGAAGTTAGTTGTCTCTTTAAGACAAAAGCTTTTAGCCTGCTTCAATGTTGTGGTGCTTTAAAGACCAAAAATAATTTTAAAATATTTTGCACAATTGCCTATTTATAGAAAAAGGAATGAGAATGACTTAGCTTGTGCCAATGTACATAATAATTAAGATTTATGAGTTTTAGTTTTTATAGCCTGAAGCATAAATTCTCATAATTTTTCTTGTAATTTTGGCGTATGCAGATTTTGGCATTGGTCTTATTGCAACAAAGAATAAAGGTGTAAGTAGACACATATATTATAATTTAAATATTACTTTCAGAATTGAATCCAAATGATGTTAGGACAATGGATGCAAGCCAGGTAAAGTTTCTGTTAATGAAACTCAAATAGATCTTTTTAAACAAGTCCAAAAATTGAAATTGATTCTGTTGTCATTGACATTTTTTAGTTACAGACATGCTAAAAAGACTTGCTAATCACAACTTGTAGAAACAAAACCTGATTATCTTATTTCATAATTTCAGATTCGGAACATTCGCCTGTCAGATTTTGAACATTCATTGCGCAAAATCCGCTGCAGTGTTCCTCAAAGAACTTTACAAGCGTACGAATCTTGGAATCGGGAATATGGGGACATGTCAGCTTTATGAGTTTTGCATACGCAAAAGACCTTACAGAAATATCACTTCCACATTGGAAAATTTTACTTGGGGTTGAATAAGATCTCTCTTTTGGAGCCATGTATTGGTGCCCAAATCAAACTGAACTGATTTGAAATAAACATCTGAGTCTGGCTTACCATATTTGTTGCAGAGTGTTGGGAGTACCCAAGTAATGGCAGGGTCTGTGTATTGTAAAAGATAAAAACCCAGCTTGACAGGTGCCCCTGGTGGGCCTGAGGAAGTGGTGCTGTAACTAATGTGGTCCTGCTTTATCAACTGTGTAGCTGGAGGTGCTGGGCAGGTTGTAGAAAATCTTTCCAGTCTGATGTTCAGTGATATGAGCTATGAATAGAGAATTATGGGTCATGAACATTATGATATTATGAACACAAGAACCTTTATTTTATTTATTTATTTTTGTTTTTGCCAATTACATTCCTTTTCACCAGATTAATGCCAAATTCATGAAGAAGTAATATAAGATTTTTTTTTTCATTTTCTGTAATGGTAGCTAATCGATAACAATTATTTGCTAGCATGAGACTAAATGGGTGTAGTTTGGGCTAAAACAAGTTTTGTGGGAATTGTAATGGTTCATATTTTGTGTGGACAGGAACTGAATATAATTTATACTCACCTCAAGCGTAATGTGAGGAAGGGTTTTAGGGAAGTTCTATAAGATAAACCTTATCAAAAAAATTTGTACTAAATAATAAGTCATCTATTTTCCTTGGAAAAAATCACAGCGAAAGGCATTCCACATCTTCAGTGTAATCTTACTTTGTGTAAGTGGGTTGTACTGTACGGTACAGGCTGTGGTTGATGGAAGCATCTGGTATTACAGGGATTGCCATTTATTCCCATACACCTATGCATTAACTGAACATTGCAGCATTTTCAATCATATGGGTTCTCTTTAATGTTTAATATTAAAGCAATCATAAATGGCTTTTTAAGAAAGCTTTCAAGTCTTATGAACAATTACATTAGACCTGTGTGTCTAAGTTTTGTTTATATTTTCATTTGGTCATCTTTAGTTGTATGAAAATATTCCTTTGTGACTGAAGATAAAATATGAAACTTTTTTATCCAAATATTGAAGTAAAAATAGTTTAGGGGGATATGAGATAAGCTTTCTGTCAAGAGCTCCAATTTTAAATGATTTCTTTTGTAAGATAATCCAAATTAATGTCTCCTCTTGCTTTACTTCGATGACAAAAACTTTGGATGAAATGAATTTATATATTTTGTAACAGTTTTTGCAAAGAATATTTTGAGTAAAAAAGACATTTATCTGCTTTGTATGACCTTTTTGTTGTTAAAGTCCATTTTCCTATTTATTTATATTCATTTATTT
Source organism: Lingula anatina (assembly GCF_001039355.2). Next base: position 231,852 of record NW_019775214.1, read on the forward strand.
AATGTCATCAGTTGTTTGTCATTAAGAAGGTAATTTAACAAAAAATTTGCATAACTGATATCGTTAGAACAGTTTACATGCAGCGATATATGAAAATAAATATATGGAACGGAGTTATTTTTATTCTTTTACAGTTAATTACCAACAAAGTTTTTCAACATATATTGCTCAGTAAGCAAAATTATGCAATGATGAAGCATTTAAAGAAAGGACATGTTTATACTGAGGCAGTAATTTGATTTAATAATATAATAATCATAAATTGTGTACACAGACACTAAGGAACCAGGATTTTATGGGATGGGGGGGGGGGGGCACAAAACAAAGATTCTTTCATGCAACACAAAGCAGTAGGTGAGGATGCTTTCACTGCACTATTCAATGCACAGGAATGGAAAATTGCTTGGTTTTTGTCTCAATTCTTTCATTAAAGTTTTTTTTTTTTTTCAGGGGGAGGGCACTAATTAAATCTCAGCTCAATTCAACTGGTCGAGGGATGACACGTGGGGAGCCGTGTGATAGGCAGAGAGACCATTACAGGATTAAGTGGTCTTCCTTTCATGTAGGTCTGCCATATTTAGGTTGTGGCCTAGCTCGCACTCGGCTCTTCTCATTCTGAATGGGGCTGTACTTTCATCCTGGATGCACCCTTAGCATACATTCTTGTTTGACCAACTTTGTAGGTAAAAATTGGATGTCCACATTAAAATGTTCACAGCATGTGCAGAAGCCACAAAAGGGTTTCAAGACAAACGCTCACAGATCTCTGGTAATGCTCAATTTTTCTTCTGAATTGTTTAATGTGCAAAACTGTTACATGTCATGTTATATTACTTTTCAATGTCCTAAGATGCAGCATTTTATATGTAATTACACATTTATGGTGATGTGTATTACAGTAATGGAACTATAGTATACAGTATACATTTTTTAATCATTCATCATTGTGCATATCAGTTGTAGATGTGTGAGGTTTCTATTTATGACTCATAAAAATTAAAATCATTCATACTTCCCATTAAACACACTTCCCATTAAAAGGAAATGTAATTTAATATGCCAAGAAATAAAATCGGTTGTGCTACAACTTTAATAGTTATCAATTGCAATGCCATTACATTTGTGAGTAAAACCTCATTTTGGAGTATTCCACAGATATAAAACAGATCCTGATGCATTTTAAGCTGCTGAAGACAACAAATAACATGACCATACAATTATTTTCTCTTAAACACTCATGAAATATCCTAGTTATTTCTCAACACATTACATCACAATATCATACAACAATGAAATCTCCACTTGGCTGAACAGCGTCACTCCTTGATATAAGGCTTCTAAAGCATTAATCTAGGTTAAAAATAAAATAAAGCTGAAGAAAAAAACTTTAAACCACCATTAAGAACTGCACTGGGAAAAATGCCACTTTTGACGTAATTCGTCATGCAATCTGGTGTCTCTGAAAACCCGTTTTTGTCTTCTTTTTGAAGTTTCTTTTCATGAAACTTAATTTGTAACAATAAGAGAGTGACTGCTCTTCCATCACTTTCCCTTTGTTTGCCTGATAATACAGGAACTCACTCATGTGGCATGGGATAGAGTGGAACAAAAGGAATCCTTGGACTTCAAGGCGGCGGAGTTCACTATACATTTTTCGTAATGATGCTGGATGTCTGCCGTACACTCTGTCGATCATATTGGCTTGGAATATCAACTGATGGGCAGACTGTAAATAGATATTTTTCAAAGCCTCGTGAATAAACTTGTTTTTCTAGAACTCCAATAAATACATCTTCAAATAATCTACAGATGTTCCCAATAAAACATTTGAATAAATAGCAGGTAAAAACCAATTTAAAAGGAACTGCACTTAGGATACTACATATTCAAAATAGTTACTTAGAATCAGAAAAAAAATACATGAAAAAATGGTAACTTTTTCATATTTTTTCATATCAAAATTAAAAATGAGGGGAATGTGGGTGTGAAACATGAAACATGACATAGACAATGTACCTTTAATATTCCATTATTCAAAAAGTTTGACAAAATCTCCCATTCCATGGTTGTGTAGTGAATATCTATAACATCTACTGTCCTTAAACGCTTGACAAACAATTTCAGGTCATCCATGGTCAACTCATTAAGTTTTCTGTGACCAGATCTGAAGTATAACAAATATCATCTTCATCAATTTACTCTGCTGACAAAAATACTTTGCTTAATAAAGAATATCTTTAAAATATTCATTTTTTTGGTACATCTTCATTGAACTGTGTTTCACATTGCCAGTTATTAGCCCATGAGAGCAAAAATAGCATTAATCAATATTTTTCCAATGTCAAATTTCTTCCAGAATTGTGTAAGTTTTTTTTTTTTTTAAACTGTCTCTCTGTTCCTTAAATATATCATGAAAACATTTTTGCTTACTCTTGTTTGAATATAAGGTTTCCATACTGAAAGACTGGAATGAACTGGTAGACATCACAGTCAGCCTCACGGAAAACTTGTCTAACTGGGAGTTCCCTGTTTTTGCTTTAAAGGCAAAAAGCAATGAGAATGTATTGGAAATATATATGTATACTTCATTCATAAAATCCATTTAAGTGCATGTCACTATAAATCTGATAGAGGTATACATGAATATTTGACTTTTGTAAATGAGCTCATTAAGCAATTCAATGAAGTCTGTTAGTACCAATGAGATATCACACCTTCATTTGTTATTGCCCCCTGAATATGAGCTCTCACCTTCTATGCTTTAGAAAAGAAAAACACATTAAATGATAAATTATTGTTTGTTCTTAGTCATGCTTTGTGAGCTGACCCACCTAAATATGAGCACCTGTCTCCTGTGCTGCTCCAGGGAGCATACTCCAGTGACAGAGGTGCTGTGAGGGAGGACAGTGGATACCAGATTGGGGGCCTCCAGGAAAGCATGGCATTCCTCCTGCAAGGTGTTGATATGGTCTAATACTCGAGCTTCTTCTAGTTCAAGTGCACCTGGAATGATAACAAGAAAAAAGTTGGAATTTCATAGACTAGTTAATATCTTGTTATAAGTGTCTTTAATGACTTTTTGTGAAAGGCAATAATGTCAGGGGCAGATTTAGGCGGTCTTCTGGGTCTTCCAGAAGACGGTCAGATTTTCAAGTTTACATTGACGGATATTAAAGTTTTTCTGTCGGAAGACGGTCAAAAATGAGGATAAATCGACAAAGATATTTTGGAAGACTGTCAGAAAATACCTCTGGATCCGCCCCTGAATGTAGTTTTGTTATCAAGACTGACATGCCTTACAAGTGAAAAACTGGACTGGATTATTTCAGACTTACAAGTGTTGTGTATTCAAAGTGTGAGGGCATACATTTTTTATTAACATGTGTAAGTGAATCACTATGAGTAAAGAAGACCCTGTGTACACAGGTGTGTTCTCTCACCTGCATCAGCAGGCGGGTGCATCACAAACATCTGCTCCCCAGGGTTCTGTATCCATGACAACCAGTAAACACAGGACTCCATGACGGTGACTTGTAAACAAAGAGGACTGGAGGCAGAGGTGTGGTAGAGACGGAACCCTTGGTGATAGAACAGATTGTACAGGGACCTGTACCAGTTGAATAAATAGTCATCATCCAGCTTATCTGAAATAAAGGGTATAAGAAAAAAAGAGTAGATTAACATGGAGGAGGGTGCAGATTACATGCAAATTATCATTTTTCACCTTTTGCTTCTTTTCATATGATGCATATATTATAGAAGCCACTCTTCAAGTTTCATGGGCCAAAATTTAAATGTTTCAAAAGTGTACAAATGTGTGCAACTTATTACACTAGGCTATCATTGCATATAAGAAAATATTGACAGAGATTCTTAAGGTTGTTGTGACCAGGGAGGGGGGCATATGTTATTTGTGCATCTTGGGTCCACCAAAGAATCATGAGAAAAGAGTGCCTCACCTATTGTCATTACTATGTGCAACTGCTTAACTGACATCAGCAACCTATCCTCATTCATGAAATGAAGAATTTCCCACAATTGTACTTCTCTGGAAGGTCTGTCCATTTTCAGAATATCTATATGTTTAAGTCCTCCTTTCTTCAGTATGTCATTGAATGTATTCTGTCCATAAAGGTTTCTTGTAAAATCATGATTGTCATTTGCAACCAAAAAGGTTTTTAGAATATGTGTGTTATTCATCTCTCTAAAAACTATATCTGCATCTGCAAAGTTTGTGATTACATTGACTTGGAAGCTATAGTTCAAAGCAAGAGCACTCTCAAATGCTATGTCATATGGAGTCCTGGAAATATAATGAAATTTGTGCTTAATATTAATCATGAAATAATATATAAATTAATGTCATTATATATATATATATAATGCTTATACCAGATAACAAAAAAAAACTGATAATAGCATATATATAGCTATATGTACAACATGAAAGTCTCTAAAAGATGTACTTGCATGAAAGATCACAGTGTTTTTTTCAATCAAAGATCATACCATTTTTTGAAATCTACAAGTTCATCAGCACACTACTACTAGTAGGTGACAGCAGAAAGTACACACTTTTACACAGATTGTTAAAAAATAGTGTCTCAATTTGTTAAAAAATAGTGTCTCAAGATTGATGTAATACAATATTCTCCTTACCATACAGAGTAAGCTATTCCACTCTGTTCAAAGTCAATCCCCGTATTATTTTCAGTGCAAATCAAGTAGTCTGTCCTGTTACTCAGGGCAACTGTACTGTTACATAGATAATGGTATGTGGTGATGAATTTGAGTAATCGCTGAGCTTCCTTTTCAGCTGTAGCAAGAGGCCTTAATGGCCTCCATTTACTACCATAGTAATGTATAGTAACATAACAGTAAATTCCAATAACAAAGACAACAAGTAATGCGATGTTCCTCTTGATGCCCCTGCGGCATGGTTTCATTGGCCGAATCATCATGCACTTAGCAGTGTCGATGGCCAATTCTCTATTTTCAATTTTTCATTCAACATGTGGTGGTCTTGCGACCCTGTGTCCTGGTAAAGCATGGCTACTAGTACAGTAATTCACTTCTTACGGCCATCATCTTCATCTTCAAAATTGGGGATGATATCATTTGAGGTCTATAGAGTGTATACCTTCGATCACCTGTGAATATAAAAAGATAAACTGTTAAATGTTCTCAATAAATAAATAACACACTGCAAGTTGTAAATTACTTAATTTGAACCCTTTTCCTCAATTTGCCTCTCTTTGTAACCCTGTCAATGAGTGTATCTTAAAGTAAGTGCTGTTGCTGAATGCAAGACTCTGAAAGTGCCATATAAGCCAGGTGATACCACAAACAAGTGAATGAACACATCTCTGTGCATTTCATATTGGGGCAAGAATACATGACTTTGTGATGTGACGTGTGTAATGATCACAGCTCAATGTAGGGTAAAATATGGAAATGATATTTGAGTTTGCAAGATGCCCATAGCTCAAGTGCACTGCTGCATGGCTTTTCTGCAGAAACTCCAGCAAAACAGCAGATGTATACTTACATGTAAATACAGTGGTAAAACAAGAATCATTTAAATAAATACAAAAAATATGTAAGACGTACGTACCATGTGTTATGCAAAATTATGTCTGCCAAAATACATGTATAGGTACAACTGGTGACTTACAAAAATGAAAAGTAGCAATATAAATTTTGAGTTATTTCAGCAAATTAAGCTTAAAAAATAAATATTCAAATATGAATGAATTTATAAATAACTGCAATGGGCAGTTGCTCTAACCCAGGCAGCCATTAACTTATTAACATCCGTGGATATACACTCACAACAACAAATGAGTTATATGCAAGTGCAGTGGCCTGGGAGTATTTATAAACTGATGCACAAAGATAGTAAAGTAACTCCGCCCAATGTAAATAAGGTAGCAAGTATGATCTTCAATTTCAAGTCAACAAAAAATCATAAGCAATTACTTTGCTAGGGAACAATTCAAGGTCAAGCTTAAGATTCGACATAAATGATTTACATATCAAATCTTAAACGGAGGGTATGGCATTTTTACTCTGAACTTTTACCATGACTGCAGTCCCTGATTTCATTCATGATTCAAATATGCGACAATGCTTGGATGATGGATTTCTGGTTTTTAAATTTCCAAGTTGTCACTTGTAGTCTTGAGGCCCCATATAATCATTTTACATGATCCGATAAAAGAACCCTTATCGATTTATTAAAGTAGGAACAACAACTTACCCCTTTCCTTAAAAAATTAGCCTAATTTTTTTGGTTTTGGAGGTAGGAAAAAAGGTTTCATTCTTCACCATGTGAAGTACAGAAATAACATACCTAAAATTCGTCTGAAAAAAAACCCCTACCGGCAACTCTCATTGAAACTCATTGAACGACCCAAAACAAATGTCATGATTTCTAAGTGTCAGTATTAATGAATTGAAAAACACTCTGAAGGCAACAAGGAACATTCTCCAGGTAAACCAGGAATGCATTAGTTTTGCACGGGCTGTAGGTTCAAAATTTCGTTTGGATAAAAAAAATGGATTATCCAAATATTAGAATTTTGTTGCTTCTTTTCAGAATGAATGTAGTAAGAAAATCATCCTTTCTACTGGACCAAAATGTGCAATATCTGATAAAATCTAGCAGATGTGGAGTTGCCTGTTTACAAAGTCACCCATACAGGAAGATCATATTTTGCAATAGGGAAATAATGGTATTTACACACACTTGTACGCACGCACGCACAGCGACACATACACACATCATTTAAATGTACATCGGGAAAACTTCAAATGAAATCTGTAAGAATAATAAGGATTGTTCCTAATCTTTCAGAAAATAAAGATAAAAGATATTAATAATTATGGTAGATAAATGATTGGATTAGAAATAATATACTGTACACTGTATATTCCATGTGTTTATTATCAAAGTAATTATAAATTTGTGATGATTAAATTAGAGATGAAATCTTATTAATGGCTAGAGGTAGAAATGTTTTTTGTTTGGTTTTTTTTTTTTTTTTTTGTTTTTCTCTTCTTTTTCATACAAGTTGTGGCCAAGATATCTCAACAAAGGGCAATTTGATGGTTCCAGCCTGAGAAGACCAGCTCAACTTTGTCATCATCCATTCACCAGGGTACAGAGGTATAGCCAGAGATCTGGTCCAGACCAGGACCAGCAGTCCCAGCATGGTGAACATGGACATTACTCCAGGATTATGGAGAGACTTGTCACCATTGAGAATGACACCAGGCTATATGGTTACTCTACTCTTAGAATAGGAGGCGCTGTTGTGATTTTAACTGGTGAGTTTCATTTGTGTTAAGATTTAAATCTCTCATCCTTATTTTGTAATACAATTTGGTTTGATTTCTATGATCAGAAGGTCTGTCTACAAGTTCAATTTTGAATGTTACCAAAATTTTGCATCATATCAGTTGTAGAACGTACTTTGAATCAATGTGATAATTTCGATAATGACAGCATGTACATGATTCTGACTTCTGGAGTGTTAACAGTGTTTATAACGTTTGAATTTAAGGAAGGGTCTCTCCCTACTGAAAATTTACAGAATACCATGATAGCTTTTATCTTTCTTTGAATTTATTTAAAAATAAATTCAAAGAAAGATATACAGTTGACTGACTTAAAAACTCTGTTTTGGTTATTAACATCTTAATTTGTAATTTTCAGGCATAGCAGTATATTTGTTTAGAGAACAGATAAGGGAAAATGTAGCAGACGAAGTGTCGCAAGTAACAACCAGGTCATTAAGTGACGAAAATGTACAAAACAAAGCCCAGGACTTAGCTTTGGCTCTCTTGAATGAAATATTGACTGATAAAAACATTCAAGATCTTAGTGGTGTGTATAGGATTCAGTTTTTTCTTTGACAATGTACATGTATATGAGATCGATGCTGTGCATGCATGCATTTCCAAGTCATTGCTAGTTATGTTTAAAAATGTGTGTGTGTTTGTGCGTGTGTGCATGTGTGTGTGTGTGTGTGTGTGTTTGTGTGTGTGTGTGTGTGTGTGTGTGTGTGTGTGTATTTGACAATTATTTTTTATGTAATGTGAAATAACCTTGGAGAGGGATGATAGTACTGGGCCTTTTACTTATTTTTAAATATAAAAATATAAGTGTGCCAACATTAAACAAATAACATTTACTAAACCAAATAGCATAATTCTGCTACCCTTATGTGCTAACAACTTTAAGTTATCTGTTTGTGATAATCACTCTAAAAGGTAGTATATTTAGAGACTGTAAAGCATCAGTCTGTTAATGACAACATAGTCCAAAATTTACTGCCACTTTTACACCTGTTTATTTGTTTGTCATGTTTAAAAATCTCATCATTTAACTTTATCAGTACAATAAAGTGATACCAAATAGTCTAACAATTTTTTCATGTTACAGTTGTATTTCTTCAAAATGTCTTTGGCCAGCCAGGAACCCAAGAAACTGCTTCAAAACTTCTTGAGGACGTCTTGACAGATTCCACAGTGCAGGCAAATCTTACTGAAGTTTTCAAAACAATTCTGGTCAGTGCATTTGGAGACAGCAACTTCAGAGAGAACTTGGCCCAGAATTTGGATCCTCTGTTACGACATGAAAGTGTGATATATGGAGTTCAGCAGTTATTTATTGAACTTTTCAAAAGCAAGACAGTGCAGGAAGAAGCTGCAAAATTTTTAAGTGAGGTAATTACCAAAGACATTGTTGTGGAGCAGGCTACAAAGTTAGGTAAAGCAGCAACGAATAATATCGTCAAGGATACTGAGGTTCAGCAGGAAGTGGGCAATGCACTGTGGTCTTCAGCAGGGTATGCACTCACACCAAGCTTTCTTGGTTCAAAGACAAAAGCTACATAACTTGTAGAAAGACACAAATTACTGTGTGAAGCTGAGAGTCACTCTGAATATATTTTAATCGCTGATCAATGCGGATGATAGATATTATTACCATTTTCATCTACTGTACAAGTATCTGTGCTTTTGCAACAATAAAAGATATTGGATTTCATTGAGTAATTGCTGAGATAATATGTTAATTTATTATATCACAATACAATNTATATATATATATATATATATATATATATATATATATATATATATATATATATATATATATATATATATATATATATATATATTATGCTTATACCAGATAACAAAAAAAAACTGATAATAACATATATAGCTATATGTACAAGATGAAAGTCTCTAAAAGATGTTCTTGCATGAAAGATCACAGTGTCTTTTGCAATCAAAGATCTTAAGTCATACTGTTTTTATAGAAATCTACATGTTCATCAGCACATTACTACTGGTAGGTGACAGAAGCAGAAAGTACACACTTTTACATAGATTGTGAAAAAATAGGGTCTCAATGCAATTTGACAAAGATTGGTGTAGTACAATATTTATTTAGAACAATGTCCTCCTTACCATACAGAGTAAGCTATTCCACTCTGTTCAAAGTCAATCCCTGTGTTATTTTCAGTGCAAATCAAGTAGTCTGTCCTGTTACTCAGGGCAACTGTACTGTTACATAGATAATGGTATGTTGTGATGAATTTGAGTAATCGCTGAGCTTCCTTTTCAGCTGTAGCAAGAGGCCTTAATGGCCTCCATTTACTACCATAGTAATGTATAGTAACATAACAGTAAATTCCAATAACAAAGACAACAAATAATGCGATGTTCCTCTTGATGCCCCTGCGGCATGGTTTCATTGGCCGAATCATCATGCACTTAGCAGTGTCGATGGCCAATTCTCTATTTTCAATTTTTCATTCAACATGTGGTGGTCTTGCGACCCTGTGTCCTGGAAAAGCATGGCTACAGTAATTCACTCCCGAAGGCCATCATCATCATCATCATCATCTTCAATGGGGATGATATCATTTGAGGTCTGTATACCCTTGATGACCTGTGAATATAAAAAGATAAACTGTTAAATGTTATCAATAAATAAATAACTGCATTACTTAATTTGAACCCTATTCCTCAATTTGTCTCTCTTTATAACCCTATCAATGGGTGTATCTTAAAGTATGTGCTGTTGCTGAATGCAAGACTCTGAAAGTGCCATATAAGCCAGGTGATACCACAAACAAGTGAATGAACACATCTCTGTGCATATCATATTGGGGCAAGAATACTGTACATGACTTTGTGATGTGATGTGTGTAATGATCACAGCTCAATGTAGAGTAAAATATGGAAATGATATCAGAGTTTGCAAGATGCCCATAGCTCAAGTGCACTGCTACATGCCTCTACTGCAGAAACTCTAGCAAAACAGCAGATGTACACACATGTAAGTACAGTGGTAAAACAAGAATCATGTAAATAAACCCCAAGTTTCAAGCTTTACTCTTTAGGCCTCATATATGTAAGTCCATGTGTCATGCAAAAATATGTCTGCCAAAATACATGTATAAGTACAACTGGGGATTTACAAAAATGAAAATTAGCAAACTGAGTTATTTTAGCAAATTAAGTTAAAATAATAAATATTCAAATATGAATAAATTTATAAATAACTGTAATGAGCAGTTGCTTTAACCCAGGCAGCCATGACCTTATTAATACCTGTGCATATACACTCACAACAACATATGAGTTATATGCAAGTGCAGGGATACTTGGCCTGGGAGTATAAATTGATGCACAATGTCAAAGATAGTAAAGTAACACCACCCTATGTAAATATGAGAGCAAGTGTGATCTTCAACTTAAAGCCAACAAAATATCATAAGTCATCATTTTGCTAGGGTTAATTCAAGGTCAAGCTTAAGATTAGACATAAATGGATTTATGTATCAAATCTTAAACGGAGGGCATGGCATTTTTACTCTTAACGTAAAATAACTTGACTTCAGCCACTGGCGTCAATATTCATGATTCAATATACAGTACGTCAATGCTTGAATAATGAATTTCTGATCTATTAATTTCCAAGTTACTCCTAGTAGTCTTGAAGCCCCATATAATCATTTAGACTATCCCTTAAAACAATTATCAACGATTTACTACAGTAGGAACAACAACTTACCTCTTTCCATAAAAAATTAGCCCGATTTTTTTGGTTTTGGAGGTAGGAAAAAAGGTTCCATTCTTCATCATGTGAAGTACAGAAATAACATATCTAAAATTCGTCTGAAAAAAAAAACCTACCGGCAACTTTCATTGAGACTCATTGAACGACCCAAAACAAATGTCATGGTTTCTAAGTGTTAGTATTAATGAATTGAAAAACACTCTGAAGGCAACAAGGAACATTCTCCAGGTAACCCAGGAAGGCATTAGTCTCGCACGCATTGTAAAGGGCCTAGTTTTCGGGCTTACTGTACTGGGTACTTGCATGCACATGCACCCTTTACCTGCGGTATGATATCCTCTCTGAAAAGTTTTAGGTATGCTGCTCATGTTTATGTCTTTGAAAATGTCTTTAAGTCATATTTGTCTAAATCATGCAGAGCAGCTATCTTTCTCAATTCAGAACTTAAAAAAAAACCCCTCAAAATTGCCTGATGTTGCTATATTTCCTTGTAACAAGAACTTTAAAATTTTAAACTTTTAAATGTTAGGATGACACAACAGTAGAAACAGTTCAGAATCAGTGTGTAAATGATTGAATTGGAAATGGTATAAAACTGCAAATTTTTGCGGAGGTATGGGCGGAATAGCAAATTGTGAGTAGAAGAAAATTATTTTTATCTTGAAAAAAATTGGATGTGAAGCAAGATCCTACACAGTATACCTTTAAACAATGGGACTACAGCCACTGATTTTTGGGTTAACAAAAAAACAACAAATAATTCAAAGCATTTGACTTAATCTGTGTTACATATTTTTAAGTATTTAAAATGGATTTTAAAACCTTAAAATTTTGTTCAATTTTAGTGTAATATTTTAACCAGCTGTAGGTTCAAAATTTTGTTTAGATAAAAAAGATTGTATATAATGGATTATCCAAATATTAGAATTTTGTTGTTCTTTTCAGAATGAATGTAGTAAGAAAATCATCCTTTCTACTGAACCAAAATGTGCAATATCTGATAAAATTTAACAAATGTGGACTTGCTTGTTTACAAAGTCACCCAGACAGGAAGATCATATTTTGCAATAGGGAAATTATGGTATTTACACACACTTGTACGCATGCATGCACAGCGACACATACATACATACATCATTTAAAAGTACATCGGAAAAACTTCAAATAAAATCTGTAAGATTACATGTAATAAGGACTGTTCCTAATCTTTCAGAAAATAAAAATAAAAGACATTAATAATTATGGTAGATAAATGATTGGATTAGATATAATATATATTTCATGTGTTTATTATCAAAGTAAATTATAAATTTGTGATGATTAAATTAGAGAAGAAATCTTATTAATGGCTAGAGGGAGAAATGTTTTTTTTTTTCTCTTCTTTTTCATACAAGTTGTGGCCAAGATATCTCAACAAAGGGCAATTTGATGGTTCCAGCCTAAGAAGACCAGCTCAACTTTGTCATCATCCATTCACCAGGGTGCAGAGTTATAGCCAAAGATCTGGTCCAGACCAGGACCAACAGTCCCAGCATGGTGAACATGGACATTACTCCAGGATTATGGAGAGACTTGTCACCATTGAGAATGACACCAGGCTATATGGTTACTCTACTCTTAGAATAGGAGGCGCTGTTGTGATTTCAACTGGTGAGTTTCATTTGTGTTAAGATTTAAATCTCTCATCCTTATTTTGTAATACAATTTGGTTTGATTTCTATGATCAGAAGGTCTGTCTACAAGTTCAGTTTTGAATGTTACCAAAATTTTGCATCATATCAGTTGTAGAACGTACTTTGAATCAATGTGATAATTTCGATAATGACAGCATGTACATGATTCTGACTTCTGGAGTGTTGACAGTGTTTATAACATTTGAATTTAAGGAAGGGTCTCTCCCTACTGAAAATTTACAGAATACCATGATAGCTTTTATCTTTCTTTGAATTTATTTAAAAATAAATTCAAAGAAATATATACAGTTTACTGACTTAAAAACTCTGTTTTGGTTATTAACATCTTAATTTGTAATTTTCAGGCATAGCAGTATATTTGTTTAGAGAACAGATAAGGGAAAATGTAGCAGACGAAGTGTCTCAAGTAACAACCAGGTCATTAAGTGACGAAAATGTACAAAACAAAGCCCAGGACTTGGCTTTGGCTCTCTTGAATGAAATATTGACTGATAAAAACATTCAAGATCTTAGTGGTGTGTATAGGATTCAGTTTTTTCTTTGACAATGTACATGTATATGAGATTGATGCTGTGCATGAATGCATTTCCAAGTCATTGCTAGTTATGTTTAAAAGTGTGTGTGTGTGTGTGTGTGTGTGTGTGTGTGTGTGTGTGTGTTTGTATTTGACACTTATTTTTTATGTAATGTGAAATACCCTTGGAGAGGGATGATAGTACTGGGCCTTTTACTTATTTTTAAATATAGAAATATAAGTGTGCCAACATTAAACAAATAACATTTACTAAACCAAATAACATAATTCTGCTACCCTTATGTGCTAACAACTTTAAGTTATCTGTTTGTGATGCTCACTCTAATAGGTAGTATATTTAGAGACTGTAAATCATCAGTCTGTTAATGAAAACATAGTGCAAAATTTACTGCCACTTTTACACCTGTTTGTTTGTCATGTCTCATCATTTAACTTTATCAGTACAATAAAGTGATAAATTTCTTACCTCAAAAATGATACCAAATAGTCTAACAATTTTTTCATGTTACAGTTGTATTTCTTCAAAATGTCTTTGGCCAGCCAGGAACCCAAGAAACTGCTTCAAAACTTCTTGAGGACGTCTTGACAGATTCCACAGTGCAGGCAAATCTTACTGAGGTTTTCAAAACAATTCTGGTCAGTGCATTTGGAGACAGCAACTTCAGAAACAACTTGGCCCAGAATTTGGAGCCTCTGTTACGACATGAAAGTGTGATATATGGAGTTCAGCAGTTATTTATTGAACTTTTCAAAAGCAAGACAGTGCAGGAAGAAGCTGCAAAATTTTTAAGTGAGGTAATTACCAAAGACATTGTTGTGGAGCAGGCTACAAAGTTAGGTAAAGCAGCAACGAATAATATCGTCAAGGATACTGAGGTTCAGCAGGAAGTGGGCAATGCACTGTGGTCTTCAGCGGGGTACGCACTCACACCAAGCTTTCTTGGTTCAAAGACAAAAGTTACATAACTTGTAGAAAGACACAAATTACTGTGTGTAGCTGAGAGTCAGTCTGAATATATTTTAATCGCTGATCAATGCGGATGATAGATATTATTACCATTTTCATCTACTGTACAAGTATCTGTGCTTTTGCAGCAATAAAAGATATTGGATTTCATTGAGTAATTGCTGAGATAATATGTTAATTTATTATATCACAATACAATAATTATTGTAAATTTTGTATTGGAAGGCATTTGGTATAGCTTAAAACAAGGCTGTAGGCAATGTGTGGGTACCACCATATTAGACTAGAAATTGTATGATGTCTTTGCTAAGTTACTCCAGGGAGCATTCCCATAGACACATAGGCCTACTTGGGTAGGTCCAACTCTGCAGGGGCTCTTGCTATAAGCAATCTGCTTAACTGAATGACACACCTCGCCGAGCAGCTAGGGGGTAATTACGTAACTTTCATATGCCCTTGGCTTAATAAACCCCTAGCTGCTTGAGGAGGCATGTCAGACAATTAAATGAAAATTCCCGCAGAGTTGGGCTGAGACAGTTCAGGTGTGTATGGGATCTTATTCTGTTTTATCTAAAAGATCACATTTTTAATCATTAACGATAAAAAGCAAGAATAAAGGATTAAATAGGTAATTAAATACACCGTGTATGAAATTACAGTTACACATATTCTTTTCTTATTTCTCATAATTGATGTTTGCAGATACACAGGATGGCTGGCTGAGTATAGGTATGAAACTAGAAAAACTTTCAGATTACCTATAAATTTGTATTCATAATGGAGTTTTAGAGACCCACCCCAAATGTTAGTTTCCAAACTGTTTTATTCTTCAAGTACTTGGTAATGTCCTTACTTAGTACTGCTGCACTGAAAGCTTATCAGTTTTATTTTTCTTGGTCCAGTAAGAAATACTTAGAGACCGTCAAAAGTTTTAATCTATAATTAAAAGCATAATCTAAACTTCACAGCCACTTGTTTCACACCTGTTAGTTTGCCCTGTCAAAACATTATGAAAGCTGTCTAATTTATTGGCTAGATTATGCAATTAGCCCATAATTTGACCAATTATTGAAGCTTTTAGTGGATATTTGTTGACATAGCAGCTCTTGAAATTGCTCCAGAAATCAAACCTTTGGTATTTTGCAGGGTTCTACAACCAGTGGTTTATTCATTGGGAATTACAAAAATGATAAAATTGATAACAAATAGTCACCATGTAATTTTGAGTCATGGGTAGGCCAGGGCATAAAATTGGTGGGGATTGTCACCAGAAAGATGATTTAAAGATGAATATTGGTGATTATTTTAAAGCAGTTATTTTTACTCAAAGACAATAAAATTCCATCTTGATTTTGTAAAAAGATCATTCACTGCAATTTTTTCTTTACTTTTAATAGATCATTTAGCCTACTGCAATTTTTTCTTTTGTTGGCCAAGAAACAGGTTGTTTGGCCTAGTTGTTAGCGTGGGGTATAAATGGCGCTAGGCTTGGTTTGAATCGCCCAAAAACTTTCAAAGTTTGCAAGCTATCCGCCAAAATGAAAAAGAATTTTGCAGTCATTTTTGCAGTTGTTGCTGCTGTGCTGAAAGCAGAGCTGATAGATTATAAGGATTGTGGTGAGTAAATACTTGAATAGTCATATATATAATGATTATTAAAATCACAAGTTTTCTAAGGTGTTAAAAATCCTGTTTTAAAAAGCACTGAAAAATTGGAAAGTCACCTTTGAATTACCAATATATATTGGATACATGGCTAAAAAAAATGTTACTAATTTCAAAGTTCAAATATTTGACAGTTTTGAATTTGAAGATTTTGCAAGGAAATTTGGGATATTTTAAATATTTAAGTTTTTTTATTGAAATCATGTTTTATAAATGCTGAAAATTTCATGACTCTACCTATTTTAATATTGGCACACCAAAGAAATTAAAATCTGAAGTCAAAATATGCTTTGATGGCCTATGTGACTTCTGACAGGTCCAGGTGGCATTTTTCAACATGTGATTTTTGTTTGATAATATAAAAACTGTTTCACTTTAATACTTGAAATTTTCAGGGTTGACCAATAATAATGTGTCAAAAATCTGTTAAAAATTTCATTTCAAAAACTTGTGAACTGTTGAAGTTATTGTACTTTGAAATATGGAAGGTTTAAATTATTGACTTAATTATAATTATCATTATTTTTTGAGCCATATAAATGATTTATTTTTCATTTTTCCCCCAACAGGTTCTAAAGGAGCTGTGCTGCATTCAGTGTACTTGCACCCTTGTTCCAAATTGCCATGTACTCTGCAAAGAGGACAGAATTACTCTGTGAATGTTAATTTTACTGCAGGTAGTTATATTGGTGCTGATACGAATTTGAGTTTAAACAATTCAGGGTGGGTGGCTAAAACTGTCAAGACATTTTTCAGTAAAGGATATTCTTTAAATGTGGTAATTTTATACTACAACCTGTTTTAACTGCAAATATATGGTATATTTCTTTTTTTTTTTTTTTTTTTTTTTTTTTGCGAGAAAAAAATTGTTTCTGGAAATAAAAGAGAATCCTGCTTATTTCGTTATTATTCCTTTGACTGAAAAAGTTTTGAAGTAAACTGCATCTTTGCATGTTAAAAACCCTCAAATTTCAAACACTCCCTGTCTTTCAATGTCTTATTATAATGAGCTACCCACAAAATATACTTAACTAGTATGTGAATAATCAGAACTAAATTTTTTTCTCTCTTTTTTTTTCTTGCTATGCCAGCAATTTGTTGGTTTTAACAGTTTGATTAACCAGTTTTGGTAAAATACATTGAAGAATCCCTGTCTTAATTTGTCTCTTATATCTTATAGAGGCAAACATTGGAGAGCTTACTTCAGTGGCCCACGCCCTGTTTGAAGACATGTCTGTCCCCTGGCCACTGCCAGACTCCAACAGTTGCCACAGTATGAATGGACCTGGGTGCCCACTGGTTACTGGTCATGTGTATTCCACTTCCATATCCATCAATGTACCACAGGTCATTCCACAGGTAAGATATTTGGATTATGTTGGTTAGAAAAATTTTGTTGAAAGAAATTATACCAGTCAAAAAGTTTTCATTTATGATAGATCCAGATATTTGATTTACCTGTTGGCTGTTTTGTCTGTTCACTCTGACGGACTTGGTCACAACTGAATTACCTGTTCAGTTGAAGATGAACTTTTTGAAAATGAAATCAATTTTACTATTAAAACTGAGATCCAATGAAACTATATGTGAAATTACCTGTATATATAATTACTTTGTCGTACCCATCAATAGAAGTGATTCAACTAGTAAAAAGCTTATATTGATGCTTATTTCTAGTTTAATTTAATATACTTATATTTACTTTTCAAGTTTTGATCAATGAATGCTTAAGCTTGTTTGCAAGTGGGTTTATCAATTGCTATAAATAAATGTAAATTTGTTTTACATTTAATTGAACATCACAGTGATTTCTAATGTGATTTTGATTCTACGAAAATTGTTTCAGGTTCGCCTGGTCATCAAACTTGAAATGGTGACCACAGAAAATTTACATGAAGTCTTCTGTTTGGTATTCCCTGCAATCCTTCAAGATTAAATTAATGCAAATGAGTCTACTTCTCATATATGACAATTTGATTTTTGTTTGGAAAAAGATGGAAGAAAGTTTGGGTTAAAGACAGAAATATTGCACCAGCAATGCAAATATTTTTATGTTGACATTTTATTTTGTCATTTACAACTTTAACATTCATTTAGCAACAATCAATGCAATTCTGAAGATAGTGTACAACCAGTAAGCTTTGTGATAATTTTGTTTAATCCAGTAAGGTAAGCTTTTGTGTTACAAAAAGAAAAAAAAAGAAAAAAGGGCTATATTGAGCATATGTTGTAGTGTTAACATGTTGTAGTGTTAAGCATGAAAATTCTGTGGTTTGAGTTTGACTATCGTCTCTTACATGTATAATGCAACTCTTTACCACAACAAAGGCAACAATCAATGCAATTTTTTCAACTGTTATAACATTTTTGTGTTATGATTGCAAAAATAGAAATAAATTGATTGTTTTCTTGCAACATGAAAGTTAAATTTTCATTAATAAAAATTGTCTAATATTACCGACACATGCTTGCAGTGTAAAGTAATTTGTAGAATTTGCACATCAATTATGTATAGAAATCAGGCCTAACCAACTACCAGACTCGGCACCTAAGGATCCTGACTTAACCGGTATATCGGACCACAGTACCCGTTTTCAAGGTGTGTGTCAGATCGCATTTCGGAGTATCAGTCAGAACACCGACAGGATGAGCCCACGCTCGGCTGTCACCTTGATTGGATAGTAAACGATTGTCGTATTAAATCGCTATATGATTTAAAATCCGGGTGCATAAATTTGAAAGCCACCTAGATGAACCTTAGACTGGCATATTAATCTAATACAATGCAAAAAAGCCCTATCAAAAGTGGTTAAAGCATTCAAACCGAATGTCGTAAAGTCCCCATATACCCCCATAGAGATAATGAAATAGAGTACTCTAAAGTAAGAGTACAGTTTAAGGTTGTTCAGCCAAGCGTGGATGAGCCCGCAGTCGTCCTACAAAATTTGTTCTTGGGTATGATACTCCGAAATGCTATCTGACACACACCTTGAAAACGGGTAGTGTGGTCCGATATACCGGTTAATTCAGGATCCTTAGGTGCCGAGTCTGGTAGTTGGTTAGGCCTGGAAATGGGCAATCGAAAAAAGCACTATTGGGATCATGTACACCTAACGCACTGACTGTGATTGGCATCAGCTAATAAAGAATTATGGTAATAAATTGAAAATTTCATCACTTAAAAATTAATTTTAAAATATCTTTAAATGCCAGAATCTGACTTGTTCATATCAGGTGACAACCTTTCCATAATTATTGAGAGGCCCATTTTCAAGTTTGAGGAAATTTTCAAAGTGAAAAAACTACCTTGGTGGAGAATCGAATTTTGACAAAATCTTCAAGACCAACTAAATATTTGCTACTCATGTTTGAGATTTTCATATTGCATAATATCTACCAAGCTGATAAATTCAGTTGTTCAATTTTTCATCTGTAAGTGTCTTAGAATTCATTTCAAGGCACATACTTTGTCAGTTTATGAGCCATCATTTCAACAAAAATATTTGTTTTAATATGGATAAATATATGTTGTTCATTTAAATGAACCAGGATGTAAAATTTTTTGTGATTTCCACAAAAGCCACCTTGGAAATTTTAAAATAATTAGAAGCATGTGATAGTTAATGGTTCGAAACCATAAATGGGTTCAGAAAGGAACGGAATTAAACTAAACATTTCGCATAACATATTCATGTAGCAGCATGAATAAGTTCCAGTTATATATGTTTACATGTAACATTTGGTCAGGTATATATTACATATAGGCTGTATGATGCAGGTATTTTATTAATTTATCTGCTGATTCATAGGTGACTGACCATATGATTCCATTTAAAACTAGAGCTCATTGAAGCATTATTGATAACTGCAGCATGTTTTAAGTTTAAATTATGTTTAAACAGTATTTCTATTTTCAAGTTATGGTAAAAGGTTTTCGCAAGTTAACAAGAGTAGTGTCCATAAGAGGGATCAATACTTCAGGATTTTACCTTATCTGCTTGGATAATGCAGATACTGAGTATTGACAATACCATGATATAAGATAATGCTGTTGCATCAAAAAAAAATTTTTTTTTTTGCTAATTTCCTAACTCAAGTTGATAAGGTCAAGTTAATACATTTTGGGGGTGAAAACTGAAATATCTATTTCAAACAGATCTCCATATTTTATTTTCATTGCACTTATAGTAATATGAAGTGTTGTATCTCATGTTATAGAAATAGGGGAAGGGTGCTACAGTATTTTGCTGATGTACCAGTAACTATAACCCCCTTAATCAACATTACTGCTGACACAGACAGACACGGATGATAGTTTTAAACTGTACAGACACAAAACATTGTTTATCCATAAAAACTTAATAGTTTGATCAACAGGATTAAAAGACTCAATAGTTTGATCAATAGAATTGTTTATTGTTGACATAAAATGACAAATATATAAAGTCATGACAAAGCAACAAAAGTGCACTTATTAAAAATCAGCTGCTTGTTTTTGCTGGCCTTCCTTTAAAATCCAATTTTATAAAACCACAGAGAAATAAATGTTGAAAATAAATGTTTAGCCTGATCATGAGATGACAGCTGGAATAACAAAGCAGAACATGTCCTTGCCATTTTGGTCCTTCAGTTCCCACTTCACAACAACAGAGATCTGAAAAAAAAAAAAAAATAGGCAACAATGAACAGAATTTGATGGAAAAATAAAAGGGTGAAAGTAGTTCAGTAGACAGACGAATTTGCCTTCAAATAAATGCACACTCAAGATCAGAATAGATATACCACTATAACCCTTATCTGCATCACACTTTTAACGATATTATCAGCATTGTCTAAATAAAATTAAACAAGATATATCTTAATATGACATATCAGCCTTGTCTAAATAAAATAAAACAAGATATATCTTAATATGACATATCAGCCTTGTCTAAAAAAAATAAAACAAGATTTATCTAAATAACACAGAGACATGAAAGCATTACCTTTGGATATATTTTCAATACTGGGACATAAGTTGAATAGTTGTAGTCTTGTCCAGTCTTAGTGGGACATGCCACTCCAGATGGTGCACAACCATTACTTACAGGGACTTGAAAAGGAACTGGAACACCTGCTACTATACCATGGACACTTGCTGTTAGCTTGGTAGCAGCTTCATCTGAAATTTTATCAATATTAGCAAAATCAGTTGATAGTGACCAGGGGCGGATTTAGGCCGTCTTCTGGGTCTTCTAGAAGACGGTCAGATTTTCAAGTTTACATTGTCAGCCATCTAATGTTTTCTGTCGGAAGACGGTCAGAAATGGAAGATGGATCAACGAAGATAATTTGGAAGACAGTCAGAAAATATCTCTGGATCCGCCCCTGGTGACTACTGATCAACTGTTAAGTTACAACTGTTCATGACAGATTCAGGAGCCACCTGTCCCTCCCTTAACTACTGATCGAGATCCCCTAAACCCCCCTCCCCCCCAAAAAAAAAAAAAAAAATAATAATAATAATAATAATAATAAAAGGTATTTTTCCTTCTCTGTGTTGTTTTTATGTTTGTTATTAAATTATTTATAGAAGTAAAATAGTCTTAGATGTTTTTATTTGTTGTGAAAATTTTAACCCAACGTGCCCCTATCTCCCTTTACAAAATCCTCAATTTGCTAGTGCCATTGCCAAAATAATTAATTTGAAAACTTATTTATCATTTATTCATTTATTTGGTTCCACTGAATTAACAACAAAAACATGGGTGAAAAATTATCAATAGGATTACTGCATACTTGCTTTGAATGCAACTGTGACCGTTGCATTTGTTCCACGTACTAATGTACAAGGTTCCTTCTTACAAGGTTCAACATCAACAGTGCTTATTTTACCTACAGCTGAGCCTGAAAAAATAAAATGATATCAATTAAAGGAAATACAACAAAAAAAGCTTTAGACTTGAACAAACATATTACTATAATTATAACTGTC
Source organism: Lingula anatina (assembly GCF_001039355.2). The sequence goes on from NW_019775214.1 coordinate 253,785, forward strand.
ACAAACAACATTTACAGGATAAAAAATTGGTTTTGAAAATTGAAAAAAAATTGATTTGAGCATGTCTATATGATAAAATCTTTGGATAATTTATAAGTTTGGGAAAAATGACAATTACCACAATCCTTGAACTTCACATTCATTGCCAGAGAGGATGTGGCCAGGCAACAGACAAGGAAAACAAAAGGGCGACACATCGTGTCCTTGCAGCAGTGTCAAGTCTGATGTGTACTTAAAGTACCCGTGGCAAGTCACATATAATGGGAGGCGGATCTGCACAAGGTTCCAAAATATTCCTATTTTGTGACACAGCTTATCTCTTGCAATGCTTCTGCATTGGTCAATTATTGTCAGGCCATGAGTTGCTGAACTTTGGTTCTATTACTGCTATTGTCAGGTGCAGATAACACTGTTAGCCTACCACAATTATCATTGTTCTTATCATTCTGATGGAAGTAACCTTCATGACTCGTGATGAGTGCCCAGCATGCCAGCTAGGATTAACAACAGAGATCTATAGCAGGATTTAATGTTCCAATGCCTGGATGAATTAGATATAGTATTTGGTCCTATATAGGTGTATCATGTTCATACTCATCCTGCCTTTCTGGCCTCAGTTTTTCCAATGCTCCCACTGGAATAAAAAAAAACTTCTGCAGCTTGTACTCCCTAATTTTAGATCTCGTGACTTTTAAGCAGATGTACATATCAAGACCATCTGCAAAATTCACTCCCCAGGGTACAGATGGCATTGTTTAGAATATTGCAGACTTTTGAATGCATACATGTACATACCGTCAGCTATTAACATGGTACAAATTGAATTTTTTATCCAGGTTTTTATTTACATTTCATAATTTTATCTTCCTTGTTTTTATCACTTGTAAGCCCAGCAAGAGTGTCCTATGCAAGATTTTCATGCTAAATCTTGTGAAAAACCAATTCACTGATACTCACAAACCTAGTGCTGCACTTTTCCCTTCTTTTGATGCTTTGTATCATTTCTAATTAAATAGCTTAGTTCTAAATGCATTAAGACTTCTTGACAGTTCAGACTTCATTAGACTTCTTGACAGTTCAGAAGCAAATATTGACATTAGATACTTAGACTGGGTTTTCATACCTAGATCGATCCATCTCCACAAGGTTTCTCCCTAAACTGCTTTCAGCTTAAGCAGCTTAGATGTCTGGCACACCTACTAAAACTGTTAAACAATAGCTAACTAACCCTTATCAGCTCCAGTAGGTGTGACAGACATCTAAGCCGCTTAAGTTGATTGCAATTTAGCGAGAATCCCCTCGGAGATAGAGTGATCCAAAGTTAGTACAATAGGGTCTGGGAATGGTCCCTTATTTTTCAAGGGGTTTTATCACTTTATTGGGAAAGATACATAGCTTAACAGGATATTTAGGCAGAAAATGATGACTCCTGGATGTTTTTAAACATAGTATACATGGAAGCAAAGAAATAAACCAACAACTACAAATCGATTAATATGTGTTTATTACAACTTTGGTAAGCATTATTTTGTAAGAAAATCAAAAAGAAGTTTCTTCTACAATCATAAAAGAATGACTGCATATTTAATAATAGTAAATGCCTGAGAATAGCCACTTAATGCATACTCCATTTCTGTTGAAGTGTAAATCTAAGGACATTATTTTAACAAGTAGTCTCACTCAAGCTAATGGTATGATGACTTTGAAAATATTATTGGAATTGTTCATTTACATAAAGGAGAGATAAGGCAGTGTTCTAAATAAAAGATCATTTTCATCAAATATCAAATTGTGTGTGTGTGCGTCTGTGGTCAGCTCACTTCCAGTACATAATTTACTGTACAAAAAATAATCAATGCTCTCTTATTCTGAAAAAGGGTGACTAGATACCTTCTCCTCAAATTCACATCAGTTTGTTTTCAATTACAATAAATCTTCTGAATTTAAACATGATTTTCAATTATGACATCTTTTTATATTTTTTTCTTGGCAGTACTAATCCACAGCATTGAGCATACACCGGGTGTAAAATTACTCTTTATTCTGACAGCTCAGTTCTTTATGTAATTTTTACAAGTATCACAAGGCAAAATTCATCATCATGGTTGTCATCTTGAAGTTCCCATTTAACAGAGCATTCTATCTGAAATGGAAAAGATTTAATATAAACTTTATTCAGAGTTTTTATTCACTGGCAAGTAACAAGAAACAACAAATGTCAAAGTGACTACTGTGAACTTCCAAAGAGACATTTTGTAACATTTTTACAACAAATTCACATACTGAACTTCAGCACATAAAATGGGCACCTCTTGATGACAAAATTTATATAACAGAGGTCTCTGCTGTTTCTTAATAAATACTTTACAGTTATGCTTACTGAAGGATAGCTTGATGAAATGGCAAGCACAGCTTTATAGGTATATGTCTGGCCTGTACTGATAGGGCATGTGATGCCACTTTTGTCACAACCATCTGGATGATCAAAGGGAAAGGGAACAGGTACTCCAGCTATGATACCATGAACTACAGCATTTAATTTCTTTGAGTCCTTAACTGAAAAAAAAACAATACAATAAAAACCTATGTTTGCACACACATCCACACACACTGCACACACACACACACACACACACATCTGTTTTATATGCAAAAATCCAAGTAATATAATATTGTCATATACTTCAAGTGAGCAAAACAACAAAATCAGCATACGTCCTATTTGCTAATCTAGTTGACTCACTTATTAAATGTATTGAAAAAAAAATTACCAACTGCATTTCAAAAACCTCAAAATCATGCTTCCCTTATTCACCTACCAATTGCACTTACCTGAACTAAAAGTTACAGACATGGTTACGTTTGTGCCTCTTTTTAATTCACATGGTGCTGTTGAGTCATTTTTGAGGTCAGGACAGGAATCAACAGCCACTGTAATCAATTTTCCTAAAAGGAAAAAGGGGAATACTGGTAAAACCAACTATAAGGCTTAATCATCTAAACACATTTTTACAGATTTTGACAAAAAAAATTTGGAGGGGTGTAGCTGTGCTAGATGTTCTCTGAACCCAATGATGCAACACATTTTTTTTTTTTGTCATTAACTCTTAAATTCAAAGCAGGGTTTCAGTTGTACACTAAAAAGAACAAGGCAATATCAAAAGTCCTATGTCAGACAAGAAAGCAACATGCAAAGCTTTCAGTGACTTTCCACAACTCTCCTATTGTGCCAAATGTGTCCTATAAAAGCTGTACAGTGGAGTTTCCCATGGGAGAGTGTGACAATGTGACAAATTTCAAGTTTCTTTGAAATAAGGGAGTGAAAATCAATTGGAGCAACTTTTGATTCACTTTTGAAAGCGGTGTCTTTAAAAAATGACAGGCATGTTGTCACTAAAATGTAAATAACTTTTGATCTAAATGAGATCACCCTCTAGATCTACGGACCCACGCTCGGCTGTCACCTTGATTGGATAGTAAACGATTGTCGTAAAATCGCTAAATGATATTAAAACCGGGTGCATAAACTTGAAAACCACCTAGAACAACCTTGGACTACCACATTAATCCAATACAATGCAAAAATAAACTATAACAAGTGGTTAAAGCCTTCAAACCGAATGTTGTAAAGTCCCCATATACCTCCATAGAGACAATAAAATAGAGTAAGCTTGTGAAACAAGAATAAACCATTTTAAACATAATAATCGAAATAAAATACTGCCGGGCATCGGAGCGGCCTAAAACTTGGCACGCTTACCGCAAATACTGCAGGCTACATCATCCTGTCGCTCGTTTGTAAATTCCCTGCATGGCATACGCACAATCAAACCGTAAATCAAAATTCCACCTCTGATGTTTATACCGGTCCACTCTAACCTACCATTACGAAAAAGAAGCCATGCCATTGGACAATGCGACCTCTGCGGTTACGTCATTTCCTGAATTGGATTGTAAAGAGGACCGATGCCCGGCAGTATTTTATTTCGATTATTATGTTTAAGTTGGTGGATTCTTGTTTCACAAGCTTACGCTATTTTATTGTCTCTATGGAGGTATATGGGGACTTTACAACATTCGGTTTGAAGGCTTTAACCACTTGTTATAGTTTATTTTTGCATTGTATTGGATTAATGTGGCAGTCCAAGGTTGTCCTAGGTGGTTTCCAAGTTTATGCACCCAGTTTTAATATCATTTAGCGATTTTACGACAATCGTTTACTATCCAATCAAGGTGACAGCCGAGCGTGTATATACGGACCGTATAAAGTGTTTACACTCTCTTAATTTACTACCCCGTTAAGTTCTTTTTTTACATACCTCCGCCACATGATGTATATCTGGCATATGCACTCTGCAGAAAGATTCCCAATACAACACAATATATCAAAACGTAATTCATATTCCCATTCAAGTTTAAACCTTGTTGGCAGTAGCCGGGCAGTAAAGGTCTCTCTGAGAGGGCGATCACAAAGTATATCGTACGTTTCTCACGTGACGATGAAAAATCAGATTTGCCGAAATGCGTGTCGCACTTTTTGAAATTTGGGTAATATTTGTCGTTTTGTAGGTGGGATTTGGTGTATTCTGTTGAATTATTGTTTATTTATTGTATGATATCAATCAAAGTGAAATTAATTGAATATTAACTGTCATTATGCATATATTATTTCGGTGGATTAATCTTGACTGTAGATTAGCCTTAAATCAACTTTACACGCGCGGTTTATACAGGGAAGAATATATTTAATGTACATTTACGTTTGGGTATAAAATTATCTGTTTTAAATCCCATAAGTGTGTATAATCTGAAAATATATAATTCTGTAAAAACCCAAGCTTTAATATCGAAACTTTAACATGCAAGTTATAATTTGCCAATTTTAGTGAAGATACCATTTTTGGACATGCGTAGTAGCTTTTGATCACCGCCACTTCCGTTGCAAATATTTGCAAAACTGAATAGAAGATGTGACAGAAAACCAAATTTGCAACACGCCATTTACCCATATGTGGCAATGTTTAGTAGAAAGTCTCATGCAGACGTTAGGAAATCCTCGCAAAAGTTCTTCGACCCAAAGAAAGATTCTGCTGGCAAACTTAAACATTTGAGGATTGTTCTGGGTAAGTCTGCAAGCGCAAGTGATTATTTAGCATGGGCAATTTTTTATTCGGGATTCTGTGGAAATGATCCTCCAAAAGTATTCTTTAACGAAACACTCGCTGACTTTTGCAACTTCACATAAATAGATTGGGTTTGGTGAGTGACGGTTGCTGTATAATTGCTGATTTCATCGCACTGCAGTGCCAGTGTTACTTACCTGGGCAAAGTACTTCCTCAAAGAATTTTTCAATTATTTTACCAGATAACATTTCAACCCATGCCCCTGGGCATTGTTAATAAAACCAATATACAAGCATGGTCATTTTCTTCATTTATAATTTGATGAGCAAAACTTCGAATAATATTTTCTTTTCTGTATCTTGTCAAAAACACCAGTTTCAAACTCTGAATTACCCGTAGTTACATGTTTTGAGGCTTATTTGGATCTAAATAGTAATGTGGATAATTAAACCCCACAATAACTTTGTCTTTATATAAAACTTACCTGAAGGTCACTACATATCCGAGTTTTATTATCAGTCTGCTTTTAAAACTTGAGTTTTATTTCTTAACATTTTTTATCAGAAAACTATGAAACCCAAGATGCGAAAGCTTTCTTTGACAGTCACTATTCTCAGATCTACTTCAACTTTTATGAAGTGTTTACCACTGTTGAAGCAGATTTGAAGCAAAGAGGTAGGTATAATTTAATTACTTTTAAAATAGATTAATCCCTCTGAAGTTATTATAGCAATATATTTAGTTCAGAGTGTTTTGTTTATTAATGTATATTCCAGCATGCTATTAAGATAGATCAGTAAAGTAATTAAGCTTTGGTCAAATATTTTTTTTAACAAATTGTTAAGAATCACATCTCAAAATATATTCATTTTATTTTGGTCATAACTCTTAAATATCATTTTAGCAAATAAGACACATCGTGAGGAACTGGAGGCAGCATTATGTATCTTTGAGGTAAGATTACTTTATTTCTTATAAATTGTGAAAATGATATTATCCAGGTATAGACTGGCTGAGGTAAGGATATTTTGCAAGCTTCAGAAAAGTGTTATCGCTTGAGGCACAACATTTTCTCTGGTTTGTAAAATGACGATAACAACAGCAGTTAATATCATGTTTGTTTAACAGTCCACCATTCATACTACTTTGTAATAACCTCACCTGGGCCTTCTGGGAACATACTGTTCCCCTTCTTCAAGCTGGGTATTCTGTGTGTTGTCATGTGACTGGATGTTCTAATTACATGACAACAGTGCCTCATATGCTGGTGGAAGTATTGTTTTAAAATAGATTTAAGTATTGTCTACCCTTGTCACAGTTGCCATGCTGCCATTCTGTTTGATTTGGATTTTCAGGTGCATGATGTTTTTATGTCTTTTTCTAAGATTGGTCTTTGGAGGATATTGGCATGTTATCCTTATTGCTACATTTGACCTTCTTTTTAACCATTTCAGAAAATTCTGTTTTTTCTGCCTGAGCTAATTCACAGGAGGTGGCAGTTTCACAGCATAGGTATGTAATAATTCCAAGTTTTAATTGATAAATCCTGTTCTCTCTTTACTGATTTTAATGTACCCCAGAAATTGAAGTTATTAGTAGGTATTGTTAGCTTATTGGGCCAAATGGGCCAAAGTTTTACAGAGTAGATTTCAATGCTTACTTTACAAGGTGTAATAAAATACTTTTGTTTTTAAATTCTCTCTTTTTTTTCCAAAATATAAATATGCTTCATATCTCAGTAAATAAAAAGTTTTTTTTTTTTTTAAGAAAATAATTTTTTGGTATGATGCTATAATTTAAAGGATCATATCTGATAGACATGTAGTGGGCGTACTTACTTTTATCTGTGTTTATTTGTTTTAATGTTGTAAGATTGCAGATAAAGATGTACTTGATATAACACTGAATGATGATATTTTTCTGTGTGTGTATTTTTAATGTATTATAATGATTTATATCATTTTATCAATGTTTGTCGCAGGACGAATCATCAAGAAACTTTTGCATACAGGCAACTCATTGAAGGTGAGTGAAAGCTGCATCTTTCTATATTATTTATTAGTTTGATACAACTAGATATTTTTCAACTTGTGTATTAAATTGTTTGTGAATAAAGAATGATTTTATTTCCCACATAATATATTTACATAACTTTTTGTAATGTAACTGTTTGAGAATTTGATTTTTTTCCCCACTTGAATAGCTTAAAGTCATAGCCATTTGATGTATCAGAAGTAAAATTGAATTGAGTACTTATAAAAAAGTACAAGTAGATTTGAAAATTGATTGAAAGATTGACTTGAGTGAGTGCTATTAAAGTATTTTGCAAGAATATTAGCAAATATTCTAAATAAAGTTTATTTGTGTTTTATTGTTTGTTACCAGTGTATGGCATTTTTTCTAAAGATTTTTTTTCTGAAAAAAATGAAAATGTTGGACAATTACCCACCTTTCTGTTATTCATCTGGTGAGAAAAATTAGTATTCTGCTGAATGTGAAAAATATGCAAGTGTGAGCAGTGTTCTGTTTGATACAAATATAAAGAAGGATATGGCTTTTTATTCCAGCTACGAAGAGAGGGTATTCGCCTGTTTGTGATCTGGTATCAGACATTGAAGGATAACGCCAGTGAGGAATGTCACACCACTTTTGCTGCTATAGTCCCCAGACTGGGCAAGAATGAAGGGGTGGACCAGGATCTCTTCACTGTGTCTGGGGATCCAAGAAGTATGTGAACTTTTAAAACCATGATTCATTGATTGATTAATTCCATAAATTAATTAATTAATTTTTTGTTGAATTTATTTATTATTATTTTTTTTGGGGGGGGTGAATACCTTAAAATACCCAGTCAATAAAACATTGTATATACATTCAACAATATAACGGATTTTTGTTATTTATTTACATATCAGTCTCATTTTCACTTTTCTTGAATCACTTTGGAATATATTCAGTTAACATGTAATTAGAACAGTTCCTTTTGATTTTTATCCCTGGATCAATATAAAACCTTTTTGAACATAAATGGTACAGATTTATATTGTTGATTTCTCATTTTTTAGGATCAACATTGCCTCCAATTCCTCCAATTAGAAAAACAGAACATGTTATTCCTCTGCTGTAATCTTTATATATATTTGTAGCTGCGGTCACCCCAGTGGAGATTTCGGCCATTCTCCCACCTCAGTCTGGGGAGAAACAGCCCGAGGATGTCACCCGTTTTCTTCTTGCCTCTCTACTGGAGTACATGGTGTCTGAGGTGACAGTTTTATTTCACTATGAAAGAGGGGTTTTTTTTTTGTGGTCTCTTATAAGGGTGATCAAATAGAATTATTCTTTATTTAGAGACTAAATAACATCAGTCATACATGATTTTTCGGCCCACCAGCTATGGACCTTGGTCACGTGAATGGTGATTTTATCCATACGTGGTTGACTGAAACGTCATGTTTGACTGATGTTATTTAACCACTAAGTAAAGAATAATTCTATTTTGTCAGTTTTATTGTAGATTTGGTTTCAAGATTCATTTGAGAATGTTTTTAGTTTTTAAATTTCACATTTTTAATATACATTTAATACTTCACAAAACTTATAGTAGACACTATGAGTGAATTTTGTTAAGATAGAACAGTTTGCAAAGACAGACAGGGAGACCAAATCAATGTATTAAAATTTAAGTTGGGGCTTACTTTGTAATAATAACAATTTTAAAGTTAAGTTCATGACAGAATTAAACCTCTGCCTGTGATTATGGTGATCTCAGTGAAACGTAATAACATTGACCTCACTCTTTATCCTCTTTATTCAGTGTAACAACATAATGACAGAACTTGTATTTATCAAGGTATCTTTTGATTTCCGTTATCAGGTGAACAACATTGAGTGGTCTAATAAGGATGAGAAACAAAGTAGTTTTGACTTCATATTTAATCAGTTCAAGACCTATTACCTTCACAACATATTCCCAGAGTTTAACAAGCACACAAGTCTCTATGATCCTGTGCTAGGTTAGTACATTTATTTCTAAGCATATGCTGATTATGTCTCAGAATTTTAATTATTTTAAATATTTAAAGGCATAGCATGATGTGTGGCATACTCAGACTCCTTAAATCTTTTCAATTAATATTTTGTTTCATATTAAGTGTATATCATGAGTATGAACCCTTGTGTTTACACGGAAATGTGTACATTGTATTAAATTTCTAGTTTGCAAGAATGAAGTTTCAGTTTGTTGTGTTTGTAAGATGTGTATGACAATGAAGTAGCATTTGTACATTGTAATTTAGATGTGATACTGCAAACTTTTCAGACCTTCCTGTGTTACGCCCCAATCCTGACCCCAGGGGCCCACCCACCATACGCCCTGATGCTCTTTCTCTCTGTCAGGAGGTGGTCATCAAATGGATCACTACCTTTGTACATTTGCCAAAGAAACAGGAAACAAAAAAATCAGAGTAAGTTTGGATGGAAAACAGTGGGAAAAAATCATACATGTTTGTATTTATAACAAAACCATTAATATGTAATGGGTTGTAGTTATTTTCAACCCATCGTCTAAAAGTCTATTACCTGGTACAACAGTGAGTGACTTGTGTTGTGTGAACTGTTGTCATTACAGACCGGCTGAAGTCCTGCAGCACCCCCCAGAGCATGAGCCAGACGAGGGAGACGGTAACAGCGGAGAAGAGACACTGCGGCCAGAGGACAGCTCCATCCCACCAGAGAGCAGCACCAATACCCTGACCTCTGCTTCCCACGGGGACGCTGCCTCAACTAAATCAAGTGACGACGAGGATGAAGGACAGCTGCTGACTGAGTTTGAGATTGTCCGCAGCGTTTTGTTTTCCACGCAGGAGAATGTCAATCTTGTTCATGAAGTGTTTAGACAGGCACTGTTGTTGCCTTTTTACCATAGTGGAGCTATAAAAAAGGTTTTGGCAGTTTATAAGGACTGGCTGCAGGTAAGCTTTGCTGTTGTTAAATTATACATGTAAGTTTTTTCATTAACATGTAAACAGGTTAAAAGATAGAGAAACTATTTTTTGACATGTTTCTTAACATTTTACATCAGACTGATATTTGATAGAATGATTTCAGTTCCTGAAAATGCTTTTAATAGCCTGATGAGAGTTACTTGCTATGATGTCATTATTGTGGACTAAATTTGGAAAAAGATGAAAAACCAACAAGATTTACAGTTTATCTGCTATCATGTATCGCATACAGCATTGGGCAAGTTATGAAGCAACAACGCATTGAAAGGTTTTAGCCCTTTAAAAGCCTTTAGACTGCAGTTTTGCATAATCAGCTTGCTAGAACCTTTGGTTATGATTACAACCTACATTTTTAGAATGAAGCAGACAGACCCGTATTCATGAAAGAACCAAATGATTCTGCAAGGGGAATCGACAACAGAAGAGAAAGTGGCAATGGAAAGTTGGGAAATATATCTGAAGAGAGCTCATCAGAGGTATAATGATAAAGTTGTCAGTGGAGATATCTTATGTTAAAGTTTCATTTTGTAGTCCCAGGAGGAATTGAAAGTAGATTTATATAGTTTTATTAGGTGAATGTGAATAGCTGCTTTTATTTAAGAATTTCACTGAATGTTTTCTTAAAGTGCATCAGTAAACATTGCTTAATTTGAAAACCTACTTTCTTTTTGAAGGAAAACTCCTCCACATCACCTCCACCATCTTTTCTCCAAGCTGAGCCCCAACCTGGTATGCGGAAAAGAAACGACTCCTACCTTGGCGCCATCTTTTCTTCCACGCCTGATCTGGAAGCCAGCGTGTGTGCAGGTTTACAGAACACACTGCAGGTTCTTATCACCAATACTGCTAACGTGTTCTTGTTGGAGCCCAGTGAGCATCATAAGGTGTTTTCAGAGCAGGTGGGTAGATTTGGCTCTTGATTATTAGTGCCATAAAATGTTTTTTTTTTTTTTTTTTTTTTTTTGTGCCTTTGGACTAAGTGTTAGTTTGTAAGATTTGTAGTAAGAGTTTATTAGAGTAACAGGTCTTAATATTTTAAGTTTGTATGCCATTTCTGGGTCATGATTCACAAAGGAACTTTAGTACATTGTGGGAGTTAACTTAAAGATAGAAACTTTGAACCAAGGTAAATCTGTACCAGTTTACTTTTTAGCCTACTGCAGTCATATCTTGCTTCAAAAATAGACTAACGTCCTGGTTTTTAAATCAAATGTTTTAAATCATATGTTTTATTCAACTTCTGCTGTGAAATGGTCATTTATTCAAAAAGAAATGCATGGCAGGTCATAACACTTAGGAGGTACTCTTACTAAAATAAGATGTGGAACTTTCAGGTGGAAATGTGTAGAAGAGTGATCAACATGTATAGATATGTAGTGATGAATTTGATCATGGAGCAAAGAACTTGGTTGGTATTTTGCTTTATAATTGAAAACTTTAGTCAGTTTTTACCATTTCTAAGACGTCTTCTTGTTGTATTATAAACATTTGAAAGTAATAAACGTATTTTCTAAATACCAAATGAACTTAACTCCATAAACATAAATATTTGAATTTTTTAAACTTTTTTGCAGGGAACAATTATTACAAGTATTACTGAAAGTCACTTCAACAGTATTAAAAGAGAATCCACCCCCATACAGAGACAAGAATCTGGGAGGCAAACTGGGCACTGCAATATTCCAAGTGGGTATAGGGTTTTACAGCATACAAACTTTCTGATCAGTTTTGTCTCCTACTATGTACTATAAATGTGCCATAGAAATTGTTATGCTTCTTTTTGTTTTATATCTAATTAAGCCATAATATGTGTAGCCTCATTCAAGAAAATCTTTAAAAAACCTTTTTTCGGTCTGGATGTATATATGTATTGAAATTGTGAAATGACCAGCATCTGGACTTACACATGCAATTTTTCTATCATTGTTTAATCCAGATAGAATTGTTTTTACTCAGAGGTATTTACTTAATTATGGAAGACTTTTGTAATTATAATAAAATTGTCATACACTGGTGGGTTTATCTGTGATATTTCTTGTTGTTGAGAGTACAAACAACAAGAAATGAACACTCACCAAAGAAAAAAAGCTGACTTTGCCTCAATGCCAGCAGAAGATATATCTGGTATTGGCCGAGGGGTCAGACATTTTATTGCTTAAATGTTTATTATATTAATTAATAGTTAATATATAACATTAATGGTTAAATAAATGTTGAAGAATTTTGATAAGTCATTTATTTATTTCCAAGTCATCCATAACTTAATAATTTAAAGCAGATGTTTTAAACCACACCACACATAAGTATGGGTAACAAAAGATATTTTGTTATTGTTGTGTATAGGAACTTGTTTTACAAACAGACATCTAAATAATACCCTGTCTTTGTATTGCAGACTTTGATTGTCACCTGGATCAAGGCCAATCTGAGTGTGCATATCTCTACAGAGCTGTGGGACCAGTTTCTACAAGTCCTGTCCTCCCTCACACAGTGGGAGGAACTAGTCAGGGAGTGGGCTGTAAGTATTATGGGAACTAGTCAGAGATTGATAATGAGTGAGAAGAACTTTTGCATATTTGTCGTTGGATTAGAATTTTTTCGATTAGTTGAGTCATTTTGAAACTTTTCTGTCGGCAGCAATATTAGAATTATTTACTGATTAATATACATAATTCAATATCGTGAGTATAAGAAACTAATATTCCTCGGATTATGTAATGAATAATTTTCTTTTTTTTTTTCAGAAAACTATGGAGACGTTGACTAGAGTACTGGTGAGGCAGGTGTACAACTTAGACATGCATGACTTACCTTTAGACAGATTGAGTGAGCAGAAACAGAAGAAGAAAAGGGGAGGCAAGCAGCAAGGTGATTTTCTTTAATAAAACATACTTTGCAAAAATTATTTTCCTAAAAGATTTTAGAAACTTCAGAGCATCCCAGCAGCAAATGGGCTAAAAGGTTTACAATGATGCTGTCTTTTATTAATATATAATAAAGCTTTCATAAAAATGCAAAAAAGAGAATGTAGCACATTCATTTTACAATGTTCAGGATAAAACAACATGAGGTCTTGGTATCATTTTTATTGACATTTTTGTTGAATTAGGGTGGTATACTGATTCTGAATTAAAATCTACTTATTTTATTATTCTAGGCAAGAGGCATACCAGGACATTTTCCAGAGCCTGGAGCCGTATAGAAAAAGAACATGTGGCCCAAAGTTTTCTTATCCAGTCCACCAATCAGTTAACTACAGTGGCAGAGAATGGCCAGTCTGGGGCCACAGCACCTCCTACCATTATTACTACCAGTAAGAAAGAACTGGCACTATACTGGACAGATTCATAACCTGCAGTGGCATAACCCAGCACAATTTGACGTCTTTGCAGATTTTACAGATACAAATACATACATTGATTTGTCAGATACTTTTTGTGTTTGACTTTCTTTGCCAAAGATTTTTTAAATAAATAGGGACAGGAAAAATTACAATTGTATCTAAAAAGTCATTTCTTAGGTACAGCTTGTATTGTGCATTAAGCACTAGGTAAGTTTATGCAAATAGAAGCTATATATTTTAGGATATGACAGGATTAGAGTTTTTGTGCTGTGAATAAAATTTCAGATGGAGATGCAAGTAACAAAGCTGTCCTGTGGAAATTTCAGGTTTTGAAGGTTCAGAGTTACCAGAGGCCCCAGTACGTCGCCAGAGGTCTTTTAGTGGAGATTCCTCACCAGCTCATTCCAGATCAGCCAGCGACATCGATGAGGGTGCCGCACAGCTAGTGCGCAGCAGCAGTGACAGCAACATAGCCCTAATTGATCTGGAGGGAAGGCGGAAAAATAAAGGTACAGATCAAAATGATAGAGTGACAAGAAGCCTAGTGCATGTACAATGAGGCAGTCCATAGGTGTGTTACTTATGGTACAGTACAGGCTGTTCTCCATTGGGATTTAATAACTGTTGAACTTTATGCCACAGGTCTTTCACCCCACTTCATGTTATACCTATCCAATAACACACAGGAACTTGATTTGATGCAGAAGCATCTCTTTTCAAGTCAACTCTTACGATTGTGCAAGCCTGTTAACCAAAGAAACATATTCATTTACACAGATGCTTTAGCATCTTTATATAAAGAGCAAACTGTTAAAAAGAACTGCTTTTATTTGTATTTATTTTGTTTTATTTTAATTTCAGGCTCCAGTTTTGTCAGTGATACCAGTGCTGATTCTTCTGGTAATGCTGAAACTACTGATGATGAAGAACACAGGGGTAATAAGATAATAATAATAGATCTGGATCAATAAGAAATGTTTATTTGTCACAAACTTGAATGTTTCACTGTAGGCTTTTGACTTAATTCTAAAGTATGAACTGTTCTCTTGAATATTTGTATGATTCAGATGTGTGGTTTTTATGACATATTACAACATGTTCTGTCTATTCATTTTCCTTCAATTTGTCTATGAAAACTAGTGAAGATATTGATCAGAAGTGATTATTTCTTTATTGAAACTTGTATCCAGGATTGTGTTTAAATGTTTTAAAGAAAATATGCTTTTGAAGATGCCTCTAAACAATAACAAAATTGGTCATATAAACCCCTTCTGGTAAATGCTTTGGCACAAATTACAAATCCTTTAAATTCCTTCTTTGTTTCCCATAGATTCATCCCAAGTTTTAGTGAAAAACTAGGTGGTTGTATATTTATTAACAAATCTAGGTAGTTCTAATCAGATAAGGTAATATTTTGACCTTTTCTGTGATGTTTCTGATCCAGACTTACTGAACATCAGCCAAGAGGACCAGGAGGTAGCCACAGTCACGGCAGGCCTGTCGTCTGCTCTCATTGACACTGCTGCCATGATCACGGACACCACCAGTATGACCAGTGCCGAGAGTATTCTGGTGCCCTATACCTTCATGGACCATGAGAAGAGTGGCGACAGTGGGAGCACAGAGAAAAGTGATTCAGATCAAGCAAGAAGAGGTATAGTGTGGTTTTAGGCATTATTGATGCGTTTGTAAATATGGAATGTAAATTTTTCAAGAAAGTGCAGTTTTGCGCAGCTTTAGAACTACAGTTTTCTTTATTATGACAGCGAAGTTAAAAACTGTTATCAAAGTTTTTGAAATAAGCAATTGCTTATTGTAAAGCTAAATCCATTCACTGGGAGAAACACTATATCTAGTAATTAAGCTCAACTCATGTAAATATAAAAATAATAAAACTAAATTCATATGAAGTAAAACAAATAGTGTTGATGAAAAGAGATGTTCCATTGATTTTTTTAAAAATTCGTCAATTCAACAGTAAAAAGAGATCAGAGCTTTATTTGTTTTTTAAGCAGGCTCCACCTCCTCCCCAGTGTCATTTCACTCTACCAGGTCAAGGTCAACATCAAGGTCAGGGTCACCTGTGACCTACAGACAATCTGAAGACCTGCACGAAGAACCTGTATTCAGAAGAGGTGACTGACTCTTGTTATGTTATGTTCTTGTATTGTTCTTGCCTTTTATGCGCATTTCTTGAGAGCATTTTATAAAATGTTAATAGATAATTAAAGTATGATGATAGTGATAATAGGGATAATAACAAACAAAAGAATGAAGGAAGAAGGAGGCAAATGTTGGAATAAGCATAAAACTACACACAGTAATTGTACTAGTGTGTGTGTTTGCGTGTGTGTGTGTATTTATTTATTTATTTATTTATTTATTTATTTATTTATTTATTTATTTATATTTTCCAGATGATTCCTCCTCCATGATCAGGTCTCAGTCCAGGTCTCCCTCTCCTGGTCCTGAGGAGGAAGAGTTATATGAGGTAGAGAAGGAGGAACTTCACATCAAAGACTCTGACACCCCTGATAGAGAGAGTATCCATATTGAAGAGGAGACACCTGATGAAAATCTTCTAAGCCCAGGTAAAAAAAAACACTTAGTTTCTAAAATAATGTGTTCCTTTTTTCATTTGCAAGAAACAAATATTCTGTGTGTTAGAATCCATAAAAGCAAGAGTAAATTTTGTTGCATTTTAGATTGGATAAACACTTACCTTAAACTGTTCATAGCATTATCTAAGAACAAAAGTTCAGTTAGTAAAGAGATAACAATTAAAAACAAACCGTATAAGTTATTTTTTGTTTGTATATATAATGTTATCAGTGCATTTTTGTCTAGAATGCTATTGCTGTATAAAAAAAAAACACTGTCATTTTCGATGTGGGTGTGTGTTTCAGTATTAACCATGCATTCCTGTCCTGAAGACAGTCGCTGTGTCTTGGCTGGTGGTAACGTCACAGGCTGGACACCAGAGGCCGCTGTCATCCTGTGGAGACGGATGCTGGGAGCCCTGGGGGACATCAACCAGATCAAAGACCCAGACATCCACGCCAGTGTGTTTGAATATTTTTGTGACCTCACAGACTCTCTTATCAAAGTGAGTGCCCTTCCTCTTAGAATATTTTAGAAAAATTTTATCGCATTTATGTGCTTTGCTAATAGTACTTTTGTTAATAGAATGTTGAACATGGAAACAGTGACATATTTATGTGAACTTAATTGAATCTTATTATAATTTTGAGTATTTAATTTTTTTTTATTTTTATGTTAATTTGATCTTAAAAACAACAAGCATGTGTCATTTGAAATTAGAATTTTAAAAAGTTTTTATCTTGAACCATCACTCTTTACAGTGATGACTATGCAAAAGAATTTTGAAGTATTTCAAAATTCTTTTCTTTTAGGTACGTGAAAACCAAAGTGTAACTCCAGACAATCAATCTTCTCCAATACGGCCAGAATTTATTCCTCCTATCCTCATGATAGCTCCATGGTTATTCCGGGTAAGTACTTACTGTACACACACCCTTCCTGGAATGTGACACAAAATTTAAAAACTTGTGGATGTTCTGCTGTGTTGCTTTCATACTGTTTAGAGAGAAGCTCTCATATCTGCTTAAAAACATGGACGTCTGCCTTCCGTCTGTAAGTCTTTATGATAATCTTTATGCATCCTTATACAATTACATCAGAGAAAATCTTTTAAATCATTTATTTATTAGACATCAAATTTTCATCATATTGAATTTTTATGTTTTTGTGTTTGTAAATTAGGCTGTAGAGCTTCAGGACCGCTACAAGAGAGGCAGGTTACTAGCCTACAGGTTACTGTGTGTAATATCTCTGAGACGCCACGACGTCCCCTTACCAATGGACCACCTGTCTCAGTTCTATAGAGTTCTACACGAAGGTCTGATGAGTAATGATCAAGTGAGTAAACAGTCCAAACCTCTTTTTGTGGACACTTACATAAAGGACCTTTGAATATATTCTGTCAGTTCTGGCAGTGAAATTTCTCTGAGAGCACAAATCGAAAAAATTACTTTTAATGTCCAGTGGATTATCCATCTCATTTCTTAATAACTTTCTGTGTCAGTTCTCTCAGTAAATTATAATAAAGTAATTAAAACATTTACCAGGATGTGGTGAATGCGTTGGTGAGACACTGCGGTCCACGCTTCTTCTCTATGCCATTACCAGGCTCCACCATATTACTACTAGACTTCCTTCATGCCGCCAACACCATAGCCTCTTCCACAGACCTCAAAGAGGTAAGTTGCCTTCCACCAGCTTCTGCCATCTATTTATAGTTACATTCCTAATTCCTGATGTGGTTTTCTCGCCTTTTGATGAATTGATGTACTTGAGTTCTGAAGCTAAGCCCAGAAAGAATTCCATTTACTGTTTGTGAAACTCTAGATCAGGCTGTTTGACCCAAGAGGCTTGTACAAAAGTGCTAACTATATATTTATCAGTCCTCTAGAAAGAAATTCACTCTACTGTTAAATGAATGTAAAAAAAAAAAAAAAGAGTTGATTTTTGGGAAGAAATTCGATATAACTTAGGCAGATATATTGTGTTTTGACATGGTATGATTAGACACACAAACAGCTTGAGGGAAAATTTTTAAATTGCTGTAATAAATCACTTCAGGCTCCCAGAACAGAGGCAGTGTCCATCCTGGGCTCTCTCCTGTGTCTTCCCAACCACTTTGGCCAGCTGTCTGTCCTGCAGCCCAGTCCAGTGGAAATGACCATGATGTGGTGCAATGACCTCAAGGACCATCTCATTAGTATGGTGTTGAAGTGTGGAAAGAAAGAGCCAGCTGGACTGGCAAGGTAAGAGATTTTGGACAGAGAACAGCCTGGTTAGAGGGTTTGGACAAAAAAAGACAGCAAGGCTGAATAAGTGAAAGGTTTTGGACAGAAAAGAGCCACAGATGAAATATGTGGAAGATTGACTCGAAACAACAGCTAAAATGTTCACAAGTTGGAAATAACTTTGAAAAACCAATTTTTTACAAGGTTGTAGCCAGATTTAGTGGTCAGTTTCCTCAACCTGATGGCAAATGCCACAGTCTGTTAAAATTATTATGCTGATTTTGTTTTGTTTTCAGATGTGTAGCAATTAGTAGTTTAGGGATATTTATTTATGAAGAGTTGAGTCATGGGTCCATGCACTCTAAGATGAAGGAGGCAGTGAATGTACTACTGGCAGTGTTGAAAGTAAGTAGTCCATTTTGTTACTACAACAAATGACTGTTTTATGGTTTGTCATGAAGACAACAGTAAATTTAACACCAAATGTCCATGTCTTCTGCTAAAAGTTAATCTTGTAGAAATTCCCTTTGAAAATCCTGGAGGAAATATTTGTTCAATCTTCTGTGGAGATTTAGCAATTTTTATCAGGATTTTAAGTAATATTTCTATGAGATTTGACAGTGAAAAAATCATCCCAATCACAAGAATTGTTGCTATAAGAGTTGTATGTGAGTAACTGTTAAATTTATTGTTTTTATATATTATTCATTTCCCATTTGAGACTACCATAGTTCTTTATTCTTTTCATGACAGAGAATATCTGTTTTATCTAATATGGCACTCTAACTGATATTACTTCTTTTTCTTAGAAAGTTTTGCATCTTTGATAAAAATCTTCTGAAAGGGGGGCTTTATCAAATTTACTTATAATCAAACTATTAACACTGTTGCATCCTTAAGTACAACTTTTACTTTCTGTGCTTTTATTTCAATTGTATAAAGCTAATGGAAGCAATTTCTTTCCTTTTAATTTTCAAAATGAGTTTTTCTTTTGATGTGCTGACTAAAATAGTTGTTGTGTAAGTTTTGTACATACTAGCAACCTTTCAGTGAATTTAGGGAAACCAAAGGAAATGGTCATAGCAAGTTTTATTAGATGAAACAAAGATGCTGGAAATAACTACTTAAAATGTTTTTAAATAATTTTTTCTTCTGAAAATTTAAAAAAATGATTATTTCTTTGGCAGTATTTATGGCAAGTAAAAGCAAAGAGTCACAATTCTCAAAAATTTTTTGTCAGACTTACTTTGTTCACAATGCTGTCAACAATGAGCAATTTTCAGAGGACAAAAAAAAATATAGGGAGTCCATTGCATGTGACTGAGACAAGTGGAGCTCTGTTCTTGTTTCTTTATTGCTAGCTGCTTCAGTTCAGCATCTTGTTGTTTTAGAATTGTTTGAGCCCTAAGAAGGAATGGAGAAAGGTATATGATCTATTGTGTTATTTGATCAGTGCCGCTTTCCCAGTATTTCAAGATAGGTTCTCAGTTTGGATTAAATTTTGGATTTAACAGAAACCAGTTTAAGCCTAACTTCACTTATTAAAGTAGATCCTTAATTGCAACCCCTTGGGTGAGCTGTGTGCTCTGTGGCAGGTCATCCATTTACATAATGCATTTTTTAAAAATTGATTTTATAAAATGTTATTCCATGTTTTCAGCATTTTGTTTCGACCAGTGAGGCATTATTGTATAACTTATTATTAACACAACACACTTAACATATGAATTACTTATGTTCTGTCTCATTGGTTGATTCAAAAAGCTGGCACTGGGTAAAGGAATAAGAGAGTGTGGGAAAGTCATGAAAGTTCCTTCACTGTAGTAAAATTGAGTGCCTAACTTGAAATGAGTTCAAGGAAAAGCTGCAGATCAAACGACTTTCACAAATGCATGCACATTTCAGTTTTTATTATTATTATTATTATTACCATGGCAATGATGTTCCTGTATATATCTCATGTATAGGTTTGGCCCAGCATCAATGTAAGTTGTTTATTATTTTTGTTTACCATAGGACAATATAGAATTGTATACAGTTTTTTTTTCATCTCCCAGTGTCCATCAAAATATTGTATAACCATAGCCTTCTTATCAAAGGCCAGTTTGATAAAAGAATGGTATAAAAAAGTTTGTCATAAATTGAGAACAAATTTTTTATTATGCATTGGCGGAAGTTAAATCAGTACAGTCCTCTTAAATGAAATGTTGCGCTTTCTTTTTAAGAGAGAGAGGCTTTCATATTTTTCAGACCATTTATAACTTGTTTAGTCCACCACGATGGATTTATTCTCTGAAGTAGATCAACGTTTGCAATTGAAAAGGGAAGACCAACTTTCTGTATTTAGTTCTTTTGGGCAACAGATTCCACAACTGTTTAAATTGTACACAGTTCATATATATTGTCCTATTGGTTGGCCTGGGGAGATAATACACAGCTAGTCACGTAATGACCTACTAATGTCAGATGTTAAGACATATTTAAGGTTATTCGTGGTAAGATGCTTACCCTGCATTATTTCTAAGTGCATGATGAGAAGATGCAGTTTTTAGATAGATAATCAGTATAATCAAAAATAAGACCCGTGTTTATTAGCCTAATAAAACTGGAAAGTTTGCAGGTAAATGCAGTTTTCACCTTGATGACTAACTTCGTTGAGGATTTACTGTACAATTGGTGTTGGGCTAGACCTTTACATATCTTTCATTATTACAACAATGAAATGCAACCAATAACTGGCTTTGACATCGGTGTGTGTAATATGAGATTGAAATCTGTTGAACAAGTTTATTGCTCTTCCAATTACTAACTAAATCATCCCTATTGATGGAGGATGACAGTATATTTTGAATCTAAATAATTGAAGTACTCTAACCTAATGGTATCTAGACTTTAACAAGGCTATGTTCCAAGGTAACATAGAAAGGTAGTTCAGGGTGCAACTTTTTTTACCAATTACCAAATTCGGTATATGGCCTGTTTTCAAGCCAAGAGAAAGGACATTCAGATTTCCATACTGGTAAAGCACTTGCTAAGAGTATAATGCTTGAATATATACATTGTCAAGTTTGTGAGTGGATGTGGATGAATTACACCTCTGTGATTCAAGAATTAGTAATGGATTTGTCAGCTGACTCTTTGTATATATATAATTGTAACAAGGTGAATATAGAGGTGATATTTACACAACACATTGATCTGAAAAATTAGAGTGATTAATTGGCACTTAGAAAACTTTTTTGTGCACTGCACACCTAATTGTTTGCAAAGATCAGAAAATAATGTATTTCTATTTACTATTCATTTAGCACTGTGATTAAATTTCAGTGATATTTAAAACTTGTCAAAATAATATCATTTTGTCATCTGTTGATCAGAATTAATTGTTGCAGAACCTTTTTGGATCAATGTGGTTTGCATAAAAAAAATGTAATCAGATTTTTTTTCTGAAATTTGGTAGGTGTTATTGGTTTGGTAAATTTTTATATATATATTCAAGAATCTAATAAGTCCAGTTTAGAGGTAATAAAACTAAAAAAATATAAAGTCTAGCATCTATAAGAGTGAACTTTGCTGTATCTCCTCTATGCTGGGAAGCAGCCAGGAGCTTTCTCAGTCTCGACGCTTAATTTTTCTGCTTAGTGTAAAGCCTGTTTCTCAACAATGGCCACCATCCTGTTATATTTCAGTATAGTACTAACCAGCTCTCTGATCCCAAGGTCAGTTATATGCTACAGCACAGCTGAACACTTGCTTATGTGCTTATTTAAAAAATCTTCACTGGTCATTTTCATAAATTCTTTTTGATCCTGCTGCATATTAGTCATTTTGCTTTACCCCCAAGTTTTATATACTTGTCTCAGGTAATACATTTTTAATCAACATTTGGTATAGTTATTAAAAAAACAAAAAGGATCGTCATGAGATAGATGAAATAGTATTAACATTTCCACCCAGTCCTACCTATCCCCTCTCTCTCTCTCCCTCTCTCTCTCTCTCTTTCTTTCTCTCTCTCTCTCTCCATATTTATGCCTTTTATCATGCTCCTAATCCAATTTCACATTCTTGATTTATTATAATTAATCCATATCTGAGCATAAATAATAAGACAGTTGCAATGCCATATACCATTCCTATCAGCTTGGCTTATGTTTAAAACATGCTTAGTTAACACATAACAGTGAGATATTTCCACTACATAAACAAAACAGTTGTGAATTAAGCATGATGTATTTGTTATCCTTGATACTTATTCTGTCACTGACAGTAATAATTTTTCCTTCTCTTAATTTTGTGAACTAATACTGTATGCAGCTCTGTTCTTTATACTGTGACTATCTTTCACACTCAGTGACTTACGTATAGTTGTTCTTAAAATCATTTTATTTTATCAACCTGCTTCGCAAGTGCAGAGGTTACAAAATCCAAACAGAATGACAATTCCTAATTTTCTTCATAAAGAATATATTTTACCAAGTATTTTTCCCCTCTTACTTTTCTAGTTCAACAGTAAGTTGGTGGCACAGGTGGCTTGTGACATGCTGAGATTGCTGTGTGATCACATCCCCACACTATTAGAGCACCAACCTGATCTGCCAAAGAAGATCATAGAAGTGATGGCCTCTACATTGTCTTCTCTGCTACCTGCCAGTGAGCACCAGCATTCTGAAGAAGAGAAGAGGGTAGGTAGAGTAAAATGAAAATTTCGATGAAAATTTAACAAAATCTGACATGTCAGAAAAGTTTTTATAAAATGATATATTAAGGTGATTTTTAAAAGTGCTTGGGTGTTAATTAAGTAGTGAATATCCAAAAAGTACTATTTTTTTGCACATAATATGAAGATTTGTTTTGTTAATTTATTTGCACATTTAGTTATATTTTCTGTGATCATAAAACATTTATTTATTTATTCTTGCAGCTATTGGTATCTATCATGTTCTGTATGTTGGAGTGGTGTATGCACATGCCTCTACACACACTGCTAGAGAAGTCAGACAGTGGAAGGAGCATTCTGTATAGAGTGTTTAGGGTATGTGTGGATCCAAGTATTCATATTGTTCCTTGGGGGTTATGTATAGGAATGTAGCCCCTACCCTCCTAGTGCATAGTTATTGATAATAGTATTTTTAATTTACTCTTACATGATTTTTACTCATATAGATATGTTTATGCAAAGTATTTACTTTTAGTTTATTTATTTATTTAACTTTACTTATTGAGGGTAAAAACATGCTAAATATAAAATTTATCTTCCCCATGATTATTTTGAAATTTCAAATTGTATATCTGCATTATAAAAAATTCAAGGAAGAGAATATAAAAACTGTAATAGATAAACAAATGTCGTTGTCAGATTTAATATATATATATATATATATATATATATATATATATATATATATATATATATATATATATAATCAGAAAAACTCTGATAAGAGAGTATAAAAACAGCATTATAAATTGTAATATTCGACTACTTCAGGTTCTCAATGTAGCAGTGGTGGGCGGGGTAAGCATGCTGACCCCAAAGATGATGCACCCCAGTACGTCCTTTGCAGACTTCTACGCCCAGGAGTCTGATGTGGAGGGGGTGAAAGATGGGGCCAACACCCCCACATTCAGCAAGACCCCCGACCTGGCCCCGGGGACCCCCCAAAAACCAGCCTCTCCAACTGTGGATCTGTTGAACATTGGCAATATGGATCTAGTCAAACTGGCAGCTAGAGTGGTAGGTGTCTGGGGTGAAATACTTAATGCACAGTAGAGATGTTAAACATGAAATTTAGATCGTGTCAAATTAACAAGAAGGCAGCTAGAGTAATAGGTTTTCCCTGTTTGCCCTGTTATACAAATCTTTCATTTAACCACATCTTTTAATGGGTAATGGCCACCCTATTGTCTTCTCTGCTCCCTGTTGTGAACACTATTAGCATTCAGAGAAAAAGAAGAGAAAAGGGTGCATTGAGTAATAAATAAGATAACATTTAGGGGGAATATTAAAGAGAAAATCTTCATCAGTGACCACTTCATGCGTCTGTATATTTACCTAGGTCCTGTGTCATTTGGTGAATCACTTGGGTCACTTCCCAATGGGGGGAGGAGCTGCCAAGTCCAATACCTTTGTGCAGGAATATCACGACTTCAGTCCAGCTTTGGACGAGCTTTCTACGGACATCTTCAGAGCACCCAATGTCCAGGTAATCTAAGACAACTGTCTGGTAGCCTGATCCATTAAAAAGACTATAGGAATAAAATGTGAGATGCTTTTTAAAAAAAAACCTAATGAATAACTAATTCTGGGCTCTAGTTTTGTATGTTTTGAAATATGCATGTCTTCAGTTTAATGTGAACTTTGAAGTTGTGTGTGTGTGCACATGTGAGAAGATGGGTAGTGGAGGTAGCCCTCCATAAACTCATTTTTAGTGAAAGGTGAAAATTGTGTTGTTCATCCTCTTGGGCTATATCATTTTAGTTGTTTTATTTCCATATATTCTGTAACCTACAAGGAATATAGATTGATGTTTTGCTGGCACTGATTTATTGAAATGTCATTCAAACAATACTCTCAATTGAGTGTTAATAATTTTCTTTCAGTTCTTTGTGCTCAACAATACAACCTTGATATCCTTTGTGGAAATTCCTGCTCTGGTAAGTTGTTTTTTCCTTACTGAAGTGCAGGTGATAAGGTGTGAATTATTTAACACAGTGTTAAGTAAACAGAACCAATGAAGGTTTTCCATGGATATGATTTTAAAGTTTTTGTTTTCAAAAGATAACATACTAGTGAATTTGAGTGAATGGAATTTTACATGGTGTTTTTGTGCTTTGAGAGAAGAGAAGGAAATTTAAACCATTTTTAACCCTTTTTTCTGTTTGACTCCCCTAATGGGGAGAAAGTCTCATGACTCACTTCAGTTATCATAATGGTCACATTGGTCAGAACTGATTGAATAAAACTATGCATGTAAAACAATGATAAAGCTAACTGTGATACTGTTTTCTTTCAGCTTGACCTCCCTGGTGGAGGAGTGACCGCAGGACTGACCACAGCTAACATAATGTCCAGATTACTATAACTATAATATAACTATGAGACTGTTGTTATATTTCAGCTTGACCTCCCTGGTGGAGGGGTGACTGCAGGACTGACCACAGGAAAGACGGTGGCCAGAGTGATCATACGGGACATTGTGGGGAAGTATTCATGGGACAGTGCAATATTATATGGACCTCCCAGCTGTCAGGCAGGCTCTTACCAACCTGGTAGGACAGTAATAATAATAATAATAATAATAATAATAATAATAATAATAATAATTCTGTTGCTAATGATGATGATGATGATTTAGGATCCAAAAATCCAATATTGTTCAGTAGACTTTGCAATGCAATGTGAATAAAGAATATAAAAGGTTAGGAAGAGAAAAGGAAAGATTGATTAAAACAGTATAATGTTTACTCACTGACACGTAATAAAACTGCAAGAAGTGGTCATAATTAACTAGTTTATTGACTAGTTGGGAATTTACTTTTGGAAGCTGTATTTAACTTATTTAGCAAAAAAAAAAAAAAATTAAGTAGGAGTGAAATTTGTGGTAATTACAGTATCAGTAAAAAGGTAACATTGAAGCTGGACCTTAAATCTAGGGTAGTATCCATATCCTCAGTTTAGATATGATATTTTATTCCTGTTTGATATTTACTTGAAGTCTGATAGTAGCATATTACTATGAATATCAGGGGATACTTTTAGGCTAAACTGCCCACCAAATCTATATGTCTCCATGACTGTTCCAGAGATCAGTCCTCTGATGAACTTCTTTGATGAGTTACTGGACCTGGCCCCCAGTACAGTGGAGCAGACCATCCTGGAGTACCTGCGGGCAGAGAGTCGGACCATTGACCCCGCCGTGCACCCCTCTGAGGTCAGAGAGCTGCTGAGACTGGGGGAGGACTACGACTGTCTGGATCATGTATGTGACACTTTGCCTTCTGGATTTCTTAGATAGTTGGGTGCTGTTTTTATGGCCCCAATTTTTCTACACATAAGCTTGCAAGGACTTGGAAATGATCCTTGTTTTTTCAGTAAAAATTATCCCAATGTTGAATATCAAGTGGAAAATCTGCATATGCAAAGGTTTTCCTATTCTATTTTTTCTACTCATTTTTTAGTTTTAAATAAAGTGAATAATTTGGTGAATACCTTGTGTATATGTTTTTCACATATTTGAAAATCCAACCAGAACTTTAAATTTATGCTTTGATCCCCAAATTTAGAATCTAGTCAGAGACTTGTAATGTATGATTAAAAAGATATTTTACATCTTTCTCTCTGTGTTATCAGTTGCTCCAGTATATCGGACAGACCAGTCCTGAGTGTGAACTACAGCCTGGAGAGCCTCTGAACATAGCAGCAGGACTGCCTGATCAGCTGTCAGACACCATGGAACAGGAAACCATGGCAACTCTACAGGAACAACAGAGCCAGGAGGAGAACTACACTGCAGAACATGAAAAGGACAAAAGGTTGGCTTTGAAATGTACAAGTTTTATTCAAGTTTACTTTTTTTTTCTATCTGAGAAATTCATTGGAAATAGATGACTTCAGGTGGTTGTGATACTAGTTAAGGGTTCAGTTGAATCATGTACTTTTTTGGAAATAGAAAAAGTTTTTCTCTCTGTTGTGTATTTCAGCGAAACTATAAAGATAAACATACTGTTCAATTTAGTAAGAAAATTTTTGTTTTTTTTGTGAGGCAGAATGTTTGTACAGCAGTTTCTGTGGCTACATTTAGCTTGTGATTTTTTCATGCGATTCATTTCATGTGCCATAGCAATCTCATATATCAATGTACAGTTATAAATGTTTGCATATATATTAATATATTAATTATTCAGTATGAGTGCAAAATCAACCACACCAGCCCCGAGTCACGATCCAGTGTCAACGTTTCAAACTTGTCGCATGCTCTTGAACCAGCTGGGTTTCTTAACATGGATAAAAAGGTATCTGCAGTCACTGGGGTTGTTGTTATCAGAGCATTAAAACAAACATGAAATACATGGGAATTTGTTTAGTTTTATATGCTACTAGGATAAAGTTTTATTGCTTAGAATAAATGAAAACTTTCGGTGCAGGATTTCAATTGTAGAGCAAGGTTTTTCTATACAGTATCATCAAAAGAAAGATTCCTGACACTAGATTTCTTTGATAGATGAAACAATTAAACTAAAACTACTATTATGTCGAAAAATTCAGTGTCCAATTGCTGTACGTTTTTAAGCTGGTTTTAGTTGATATTTGTTTTCACCTAAAATTTGTATTTCAGAACAAGTTTTGATCTTCTGCACAAAAGTGACAAGTTGCTAAGAGAACTGAAAAATCTGGATAAACAGAGATGGTAAAGTTCAAATTTAATTGATATTTTCACTCACATTATCATATAGTACTTTCCTATGAAAAAGTTTTTAATAAACAACTACGGCTCTGAAGCAGTGATTAAGTGCATAAACATAAATCATGACTTCTGCAAAACTTCATTAAAATCTATTTAGAAATATTTTTTTAAAAAACAGCCAAAGGCGATATGCCATAATGGACTTAGTTTGTATTTTGCCTTTCAGTCGAGAGACCCACAAGATAGCAGTGATCTATGTGGGGGAGGGCCAGGAAGACAAGCAGTCCATATTAACAACTCAGGCAGGAAGCAAAGCTTATGAAGACTTTGTGGCAGGACTTGGCTGGGAGGTAGGTAGATCCAAGTAACTGTTATGCTGGCAATTTTAAAGGCAAAATCATCAGCAAAGCTGACAGGCTATGTTAAGACATGTTGGCAGGACTTGACTTGGAGGTAGGCATTTCATGTGGCAAAGTCAAAAGAGTAGTTTCCAATACATGTAAACTACTTCAAACTTTGAATAGTTTGAATAATATGATAAATGCATTTTTATATTCAAAGGAGAGAGAGAGAGAGGACTACTCACAGCACAAAGCTAAAAGATTGAGAAGCAGCGAAACCCTACAACATAATACAATTTTATTCACTGCAAATATTTCTTTCTCTCTCTGCAGGTTGACTTGGAGCACCACACTGGCTTCCTGGGGGGTCTCCAGCAGAACAAGAGTTCAGGCGACACAGCGCCCTACTATGCCACGTCCACAATGGAGGTGATCTTCCACGTCTCTACCAGAATGCCATCTGACAGTAGTGACGCTGTGCACAGGAAGGTGAGTGCTCACAGCTGGCTGCCATGTTGACCATCGCCTAAAATATATGATTTTCAAAGTTACTTCTTGTCTGTTTGTTGTAGGCTAGGTGGTTATGAATTTTGTTGAAAATTTTATCTCATGACACGAAGGTGTATGAATGTATACATGGTGCATTGTTGCTGTTGAGGCATAATGTTTTTAAACATTAGACTTCAATAGCAACAAATTTTCCCATTAAACATGACATAACAAGTCATGTCAATTATGACATTTATACTGCTTCAGTGATCAAAATACCACTTGCTGCATCTAAAGTAAAGCTTTCTGACTGACTTAACTCATTAATTTGAAGAGAATGTGAATTCAGTTTTGGGAAATTGTTTCAATTGCAATATCTTATTGTTTATCATATGATCATTTATTTAATTTTACAGCTTCGCCACTTAGGGAATGATGAAATCCAGATAATTTGGTCTGAGCATAGCCGAGACTACCGTCGTGGTATCATCCCCACAGAGTTTGGAGATGTTCTGATCATCATTTATCCACTACAGAATGAACTGTATAGGATACAGATCAATAGGAAACCAGAGGTATGGACTTTGCTTTTCCAGGGAGCGTTCACAGTGAATGTTGTTGACCTAGCTAATGCGGGCTAACTCCATGGGGACTCTTGCTGAATGCAATCAGATTAACAGACTAACACGCCTCCTCCTGGCATTGAGTAGAATATAGAAAAGCTGGTGATTACACAAGAAATGAGGAGGCATGAGATGAATAGGTTTTAGAATATTTGGCAGCAGTTTTGCATGCAATCATAGGCACCCAAACATTTACATTCCACTTCATAAACCCTGAACAAGAAAAATCTAGTTCATGTAAATTCTTTTGAGGAAATGACCCCAGCTTTTAGAATTTTTTTCTGCATAATGAAACTGCTATTTCTCCCTGCAGGTGCCCTATTTTGGTCCTCTGTTTGATGGTGCAATAGTAGACCAGAAGGTTCTACCAGGCTTAGTGCGGGCCACAGCAATCAATGCCAGCAGAACCAAACGAGCTCAGTTGCCATATTTCCAGCCATTGTATCCTTTGATTTGATCAGGAAACTGAAATATATCCTGTTGGTCAGATATTTTGTCAAGTTTGTTTGCTTTCACATGTGTTGCCTTATTTCTCACAAAAATAATTTTACATATAAGAAATACAGAGACTTTAATGTTTGTCATATTGCTTTATGGGATTTCTTTACAAAGAAAATGAATAATTTAATATGAAAACTGATGTTCAGTTGAGAAATTGTTTGCAAGTATGTGCATTAATATTTCATTCATGGTCCAACTTTCTTTCTTTTGGAAAAATCTCGTGAGGATGTGACATCCTTAACTTCAACCCTAGCTTTGAGGAGCGCGCCAAATATTTAGACAACATAATTCAACAGCACAAGCAGCCCAGTATGTTTGAAGACTTTGCTGCCAATGTATTCGCACCTGTGCTGCCACAGGGTAAGTACACAATATTTTTACCACAGACGGGGGCAAACAGAGAAATTTACCTTCAGATACTATGTTTTGATATCATTTGTGATGTGAAATGTTTTATTTCTTGTTATCCTGGAAATTCAGTGTTTGAGTTTTACAGAAATTGGATACATGAAGTCCATCTATGTAATTATTCAATTCAGATGCTGTGGATGGTTTTGCAGAATTAGTTTTGATGACTCTCAGACATTATATCTACATTTTAAGTGAGATATCCCCTATTTAGCATGCGAGGCCACCTTAACACCAACGTATTGTAAATTATAGTTGATGACAAGTCATAAAAAGTAGCAAAATCAAATATTTATTATCTTACACTTCAAATATATTTACGTCATATTTTAACCCTCAAGTCAGTACCCTGTTTTGTACTTCTAATAGGGGATGTGTTTCTCTCATTCAGTTTACTTCAGACTTGCCTTTTAACAGTTTTTTATAACTTAATTCAAATCCTGTCATTTTTTCCTGTCAGCTGAAGACATTCCAACCTTGCAGACGACATTAGGGCCAATGACCACCTCTGGTTTGCTGGGTGACCAGTCCAGTGTCAGTGTCCAGGAGGAGGACAGTAGTCAGTCTCCACACAGCTCTATAGGAAGACACTCCAGAGGTACTGAGTGGACCTAATAGACAGCTTTATCTTGTGATGAATTAAGATGTGGTCTCACAGGACTAGTTTAGACTGGAGTAACTTATGTTGCACAAAGGGGCATTTGTCTTCAATCTGATTTCCTGGTGATTCTTGGTTTATTTCTGTTATTACTTTCTCTTTTGAAGTAGTCCTGGTCTTAATGAAACTTTAATTTTTAAAATTTTAATTATTTATTAATTATTTTAAATTTTTTGTTATTTATTAAATTTTATATTCTTATGAATTTTTTGTGGTATTAGAGTCACCTCTTCAAGCAAGCTTTCACTAGGAAGCTTTTTGTCAAAAGTTGATCTAGTATTCTGTCCTGTGGTGTTCAAAGTCTTAAGTCATGGTGAAGGAGTTGTTGGTCAGCCACTTATCATGTATGATAATTAATCACAAATGTCCAGCAATTCATTTGTCCCAAACTTTATGTTTTATCAAATTTTTGATATTTAGTTACTTACAAGAACTAATGTTTCTTAATGGAACTGATTCACCTTTTTGAATGCCCTTTTCAGGGTGTAAACAAGTATAAAAAAATCAAAATTGGTGGATAATTATACAACCTCATACACTTCATTATAAATCCTTCTTGGTACACTGAATATTAAGTTACTTATTTCAATGTTTTTGAGGGATTAATTATCTGGTGGACAAAATAAATGCACCAAAGTGTGCATTTGGATAATGCAAAAATCCATAAAATTCATTGAAATTTCACCTTTTCATTTTGAGTACCATATTGATGCATTATGAGCTACATCAATGCATTTGTATGCCAGAGTAGATTGTAGTGAATTGCAGTGCATAATTAAAAAAAATTAATAGTTCCAACCTTTTTTGATCCACCAGATATATGGTTGACATTGAACAACTCCTTCCTATTGATAACACGGTTTAGTTGTCTGCTTTGGGGGCTTTGGAATAGCTTATTGGGTGGCTGGTGCTTTTCTGATTTTAACCTCTAGAATTTAAATCACATTTGGCATTTTTAGTGTTAACAACTTTTTTCTGATACTCGGACCCCTTGCTTTTGTTCAGCTTGTAAGGTTTTACTGAATTTGTGTTCCTTTTTTCCCTGGGTCTATAGTTATACACCAGCCATTCTAGGTATTAAATCTAAACATATATTCTTTTATTCACCTTTGAAGCTTTAAATGAGTTTTAAATACTTATATTTCCAACCTAAATAAAAGTAGTTGTACTTGTATAATGATGCTGTCTTAAGTTATCAAAATACCACTTAATGATATATTTTCTCCGTCTGCATTAATATTTGGCCTGGTGCTTACGAGTCAAGTAATGTAGATTTGCATCCAGTCTTTATAATGAGGAAAAAGATATGAAAAAGAATTTTCTTTCAGCAAATACTAGTTTGTAATTTTAGGGTAACTTATATTTTTAATTTGGTAGTTCTTAATTTCATGACATCAGCCTAATTCTAAGCCTTAAGATGTTCAAGATGCAACCTGAAAAACATCAAAAGAAATTTTAACAATAACAAAACAGGACAGAAAGTATAAGTTATTATCCTTGATTTCAGCACTGTTGCTTGCTTTATTCAAGTGAAGTGAGCTCTTGTATTTCACCTTTTCTTTCTTTTCTTTCTAGCATCAGTTCGTGTCCTTAGCCTTCTCTTTGCAGTAACTTACCACTCGGTTTTTATGCTGAACGTTATCTTTGGTTGTGGTAAAGCACCTTGTCGCCTAAAAGATGTCAAAATTACAATGAAAGATCACCCCCTCCTGCCCTTCTCTTTATAGGCATATGTTCTCCCCTTTCTATCAGCAAAATTAATTTCTCTAGCCACCAGATCAAAATCAGTTTGGTGAAGAGGTTTCATGGCATTAATCTGCTCTGGGTATGCTTTATTTTTCCTGACTGTGATCTTAACTTATAGATAGTGAATAATTCCCTGTAAATTTGGTCTTATAGCTTCGTGGCACCATCACCATTACCACTGGCCATTTCACCTAGGTGGCTTTAGAAGACGTCTCATGTCCAGTGACTTTTAGCCATATTCCGTCCACTTCAAGGTGACCATATACATGTATCTATGCACACCTTTCAGCTGTTGTGGAATGGTACATGGTGTATAGCTGTTGTTCTTGGGCACTGGGTTGGTTGGTTTTGTTTTCCTGTATGATGCCTGAAGTACTGTTGTATACCAGAAAGGTGCCTGAGATATTACTGTATACCTGTAAGGTGCCTAAGGTACTGTTATATACCAAAATGGTCCCTGAGGTACTGCTGTATATCTGTAAGGTGTCTAAGGTACCAGGGTATACCAGAATGGTGCCTGAGGTACTGTTGTATACCAGTATGGTGCCTGAGGTACTGTTGTATACTTGTATGGTGCTGTGGTGCCTGAGGTACTATTGTATACCAGAATGGTGTCTGAGGCACTGGGGTATACCAGAATGGTGCCTGAGGTACTGCTGAGTGCCTGTATACTATAGTTGTACAGCAACTGTGGTTTATAGCATAAAACTTTATCAACAAAGGGTGCTGGTTTTGTGCCTATGATACTGCTTTCTTTGTTATATAAAACAAAAATTTGCAAGTACACAGGTGCTCGGTATATGAATACTTGTTACACAAGAATCAGTGCACAAATACTCAGTGCTCAGTACATAATTAGTATGCAGGTGCTCAGTACACGAATACTCAAATACTCAGTACTTAGGTGCTTGGCACATTAATACTCAGTACACAGGTGCTCAATACATGAATACTTGGTACATGGATATTCAATACAAGTATGCTCTAGGTTAAGAGATTGTGGATGCTACCTCAATGCATTGAACAATACATAATTGCCCATTGTAAAAGCTCCCACTTTGACAGTGAAAGGTTTTGAATGTTCTTTTATTTTGTTAAAGATTTAAAACATTAATTTGACATTTATTGAAGAAGAATGTTTTTCTCAAAGCAACTTTCTTTTTCACTGAAAATGTTTTCACTTAAGTGTTTAACTACTTCTAGCTATCAAATAAGAAGTACCCTGTCAAGTATGGTAGGATTTACTGTGGCACGGTTCTACATTCTACACACCCGATCACACAGTCCACTAGACCACCACATATAGTTGACTGTGATCACACAGTCCACTAGACCACCACATATAGTTGACTGTGATCACACAGTCCACTAGACCACCACATATAGTTCACTGTGATCACACAGTCCACTAGACCACCACATATAGTTCACCGTGATCTTTACATGTACCCAACTTTGCCTCTGTCTTTCTGCCTGTTCACTGTCCACCATTGTTTTGTGGTGTCTTGGCATTCTGTAGGTGGCTTTCTGTATGGTTTATTTTGTTCTTCTTTGGTAGGCTTGTATGTTTGAGAACCCATTACATCCCGACTTTGGACAGCTTGGTGTAGCAGGTATACTGTTTTGAATTTTTATTTGTTGTGATTATTGGATGTATAGTACCAAAGCATGTGTTGAACCAATGGAAGTCAAGTTGATAGCTTGGGTAAATTTTTTTTTCAATCCACGTAGGATGGTTACATCAACAATTATTATTTTGCAGAGTATTTGGAAATGCATTTGGAAATTCTCTTGCATATGCTGCCACCAAATAACTTTTGTTGAAAGTTGCTCAAATTTTGACTCAATTTTGATTTTTATCAACAGTATGGACAATTTTATCTTCTCTGTTTGTTTGATTTTTTTTCTGTGGACATATAAAACTGTTGGTTGTGAAAAAAATTCAGTACGGTTAACGCATGGTGATAAGAGATTTATGAGTCTGTAAAGTAAAGATTAGATTATGAAATTATCTGAAAAATGCATTTTAAGTGCATTTTAAGGAAACAATAAAGTGAAGTTTGTGCAAAGAAATTGACCCCATTGCTCTAGAGTATATGACTTACAAAGCCTGACTTAATCAGTCATCTGATTGGCAAAGAAATCCCAGAGTTATTATTGGACTTCCATTGTGTTAGAAAAGCTGCATTGTAGTTATTTCTTGTTGCATCCACACACAATATTGAGTATGTATTTGAAGACTGGACTGATTTAGACTTCAGTCTCACTGACATCACCAAACAGCCAGATTACTTGTACTGGGGAACTCTGAATGATTCTTTGGATGTCACGGTTTATTCAAACCATGTTTATTCGAAACATTTCATTACCATGGTAAAAATTGAAAAAATACATTAAAGGAATTCATTGTTGCAAAAGAAACAGAAAAAAAGACTAAGTTAAATGAGAAATAATATTAAACAAAATTATATATGATTAAATTACAAAGTCTGTAAAATTATATGGTTTCTCATGGTAATATAACGAGCATTATTATAATTATTGTTAGACTAAATAAATAACTAAATATAAGCAACAATAAATGAAAAATATGGACTTTATTTTAGATGGAAAAAAATATAAGTGGACTGATAACAGTACTCCGTTCAAAGCAAACCCACTTAACTAAGGGAGTGTTCCCATAAACCCATTGTATTAGCTGGTTCGATCTAACTCTGCAGGGATTCTCAATAAATTGCACTCAGTATAAGCGGCTTAAATGTCTGACATACCTACTAAAGCTGCAAAGGGGTAATTAACAATATCTAATGAATTTAATGCCACTGAATCAGATCATTGATACTTGAGCATGGGAAATAATTATCTTTCAAACGTCATATATAACAA
Source organism: Lingula anatina (assembly GCF_001039355.2). Next base: position 289,140 of record NW_019775214.1, read on the forward strand.
AAGAAAATATTACAAAATTAGAAGAAATGTGGCTTGCCATAAGACTTCATATCCTGCCCCTGAAGACTTCTTGTCGGCCAGTTTTGTCAGGTAATCTGGTTGTCCCGTGATGTCAGTTGCACTGTGATGGGTCGAAGTCCGGGTTTTAAACACTGCTTTGGGTGTGTTGCTGTTTTATTTCATGAATTCTTCACAAAGACGGAGCACATTTACACCTTTGTTGACACCTTGGAGCTTGTAGTAGTAGAAAGGAACTGCTTTACTTTAAACACTATTTTGTTACTTTTGTTATGTATGTAATATATCAAAAATGTTTTTTGCTGTTTTAGTTTTATGAGAAAAAGTATTAAGTTTAAACATGCTTTTAGCTTGATCATTTCTTTTTAGGTCCATGTTTTTTTAATACAGACATTAAATTATTTTCAAAACATGAAATTGATAGTGCATGATAGTGCATTTACAAGATTTATTTTATTATTATTCTCATTATCAGTGTTTCCAAAAGTATTAATTTTCATTGATATTTTCTATTTTTTATTTTATTTATTTATTTATTTATTTATTTATTTATTGTTAAATTTGATTTGATTAAATTTTTTTCTTTGACAGTTGAAAACCCTTCTAAAAGCAATTATGAACAAAAAGACCTTCCTATCTGGTGTATATATTTTCATAAAATGTATAAGCAAAACCTTGCTTATTTAACTGCCAATGTATTATTAGGTAGAGATAACACAAAAGCACCGTACTTGACAGTAGCCTCACATTTGAATGCTTGACTGCATGCCTTTGTGCATGTGTTTATGTGTTTATTTGGATTTTAATGCAAGGAGAGGGAAAAAAAAATAGCCATAATTTGATGGTATGGCACCATTTCCTTTCTTTGTGCTTTTTTTAATTCAGTTTTCACATTTCAGACTTTTTTCATGCCTAAGTATGACTTGTTTGACATTTTCCAGGCTTCTTTCATTTCATGGCATATGAGCATTGAGTTTTTGTTTGATGATTACAAAAGGGAAACTTATAATAGCTCCCATAAATAATAGTGATCAGATTTTATTATTATTATTATTATTATTATTATTATTATGTTCTCAGTTTTTATTCAGCTGTAGATTTGCATGCTACATGTTATCACCAGAGAATGCAACCTCTTTCCTAGTCCTAATCTGAAAGAATGTTACATTCTAGGGCATGAAATATAATCAGATATTGTGTATACGTGAACTTGGAATTACAGATTTATTTAACACATCATTTTTGCTAATTATGTGCTTGCTTAAATTATACATAAAGATATGTATCTTTTTCAATCATTTGAATCATTTGGAAGATGCACAATAAGAAGTTTTTATAAAGTAATTTTAACTACAGCTCTATTTGTAGCTGTTATATTTTAGGTTCTGACAGTGACAGTACCTCAGAGAAAGTTGCTCGCAAATTGTCATGGAAGACCAGAAGATCGTCTACTCACAAAATGGCCTCCACTCCTCCCGACAGCCCCAATACCAAGACCAAGAGATGAGAATTTTTTGCCTTATAGATGGAGCCACTGTCACCAGTCAAAGTCCATCTTGGCCCATTCTGCAGGCTGTGGTCTTGTGGATTTCTCTTGTCTTGTGCTCCCATGTCACATGGTCTGGACTCTGGCAGCAAGTTCTGCGCACAGCGTTTACACAATCTACAAGTATTAACTGAATTTGCCTCTCAATGTAAATACTGTGAAACAACTCTAAAACAAAGGTTGTGTTCACAATTAGACTAATTTGACCACAAATTATCTGATTGACTTCAGTGAGCATAAGTTGTGCTATATTCTAAGTTTGGCAGAATGTGAAAATAGCACAGGTGGATTGGGGGGGGATGTCAAATCCAAGAGCAGGTCCAAGGGGAGACAATAATCAATATTTAAAATGCTACTTAAGAAAACTGTTTTAAACTGGAAACAGCTTGAAGGGAGGAAGGACTGTTAATGTTCATGTATTCAGAGAAATGGGCCATATTCTTAATTAGGGTTTTGCCCATTGACTTTACTCTATGTCCAAATATATAAACTTTTATTTACACTTGGAGTTTTGTAGGGCATGGTTTTTGCAACTATTGTGAGCATCTTTATGTTTATTTTAGATTAATGTTAATTATTTTAGATATTTAACTATCTAATTGTTACTATCAATTTTAAACATTGATGGAAAATATGAACTTCAGAAGTGTGTCACGCCACCTATGATTATTTATTTGCAGTGAAACAGAATATTTTTGTATAATTCTCTCCCTCTCTCTTCGTCAAAAGAAGCACCACGAAATGGCAATTTATGTAAATTATGCTTGTGCAATCCTTGAGACTTTTAGATATACATTTGATTGTAATCCTGTTAACATTTGAACCAGACAATGAGGTAAACTATACTTGCACAGATATAAGTCTCTCTTGGGTTTTGTGTCCTTGGGCACATTTTATAATGATGTTGATGTCTTTTGTGATGAGACTTGAGGCACAAGATGCCAACTTTAATGTAATGCATGCTTCCCTGTTTTACACTACCTTCTACTCTGACATGTATTGCATCTGAGTTGCAGGTCCTATCTGACTAATTATTATTATTATATTGCATTATTGTTGGAAGTCCTATCTGACTAATTATTGGTGAAAATTACCCAGGATATGTTGTCCATGTAAAAGGAGGACCCGATATTGTCCTGTAACTTAAATGTGTGTTATGATAAAATTTAAATTGTTGAGTTTTACTATGATATAAAGGAGTTTATAAATTATATGTATATGTTATGAATGTGAATACGAATTTAATTTCACTTTACTAATTTACTAATATGAAATTAGCAGGGAGATTTTTTTTCACTTACAGTAATATATTTTTATAATTTAAACCAAGAATCATATCAATTTATTTGGTTTCTTCTAACTAGATGTACTTTTTGTAATTGTGGCCATTCTTCTAGATATACGTAGATGCCAGTACCTCTCGTATTTCATCTGTGCTTCAAGCACTTGGAATTTGGCTTCAGTAAGTGTCTATGTTATCAATGGGAATAAACTATGTTGTGTATTATTGTTGGGGTTTTGATCATTTGAAATATGGGTAAATTAATTTGAAAGCACTCGGGCTTCAGTTTATCGTGGATGTTTTTAATAACGTTTTGCAAGCACCTCTGACTACTTTCTCTACGTCTATCTTTCTACCAAGGGTGATGACGTCATTTTTATGCAAAAATGTTCAAAATAGAGAAAAAAAAAATGTCCAGAAAAGTGGTGGAAGTTCAAAGAACTGGCTAGAGAGTAATCAAACTGGCCCTAAGGTACGAGACCTAATAGGTGCATGACGACTACGACTTCATTCTGAAAAGCTCGCGTGGCGTCGTGAAACCGACGACACACAGTTCCTTTGTTTTAGGTCGTGGAAACCGACTAAATTCTGATAAATTCACTTCGAATACAATATATTTATTGTAGGGATACCGATTTTACTCGCTATTTAAAGACATACGATGCGCGTTACTTCCAAAGCTGTAATTAATTCTCGGCTGTGCTCGGTGGAGATTCTGATACCTTGACGCATGCGCAGTAGGAAGTTAGAAAGTTAATGGCGATCGCGGTTGCTTTGAAAAATGTGATTGTCGATTTTGTGCAACAACAAGACGAAGAACATGAAGAAGCTATACACACGACAGATACGAGTGCAACCGCCATGATCCGATGGCAAGCGATGCGGCAACGGAGGATGAGATTTTATAGAATGCGAGCACAGCCGAGAATTAATTACAGCTTTGTATAAGTAGGCCTAACTGGCTCGCGCTGCCAGTAATTACGCCGCGGGATATTCAGGGCACAGACCGTGATCATAAGATACCGCGAATAGAAAATAGATTTTTAGAAAGTAGACTTTCCATGTGAACGAAGCCTTATTGTAGGGATACTGATTTTTACTCGCTATTTAAAGACGTACGAAGCGCGTTGGGTCTAATACCAGCAAAGAAAATCTTGGAAATTTCAGCAATTTTTCCTCTATCACCAGCCGCTGATAAAATTAAGATATATTTAGCAGTTTTTAAATTCCATTCAAACCGTCAGTCTAATTCACCAGTCTCTTCCTATTACAAGAGGTAACTCAAAGACGGGTTCGTGGATAGAAATTTTCTGTTAAATATTATGGATATTGTGTACTTTGGCGATAAAAAAGTGTTCTCTTTTTTCTCACATTCTGTAAACATACCTGACATTCTGTAAACATACCTTTTATCTCTAAAGTGCTACACCAACGTGACACCAATATGAGTAAAGCAATCGAATTTTTCATACTGCAACCATTTCAATTGAAACTGGATATTGTTCACGAACTTTGGCTTATTTTAACTTAACCCCAACGCTAACACTGTGCGTATGGACAATCCTGCGCCCACAGTGACCCCCCCCCCCTCCCCCTTCACTCAACAAATATCAAGACTCCGGTGTTCTGGTTCTGGTAATGTGCTGAAAATCACCGTTCTGTCGCAATTGTATGTCATCTCTATTGCAATCCATTTTTTACTCTAACGCAATTGTATCAAAAGAAAGCGTTGTGACATCTATTGGTGATTCCGTGTCTTATCCCGTGGTTCCTTACATCTGTCTATATCCTTAATAAAAAGCTGACAGAATTCATCTTCTACCGTAGCAGAAATACCAGAATTCTTTCAATTAAAAGGGGAACCATGGCGAAATTTTACCCTAATATTTTTATCTAGCACTGAACAAAACGCGCACGTGGTGGAAGCTGACTTCGCATTCATTTTTGTTTATCTATCAATTTAATCAGTCATTCATTTTGTTAAATCTGTTCGTTTTATGTTATCATCAATATATATCCATTTAGTTACTTGTTTATTTTTTTGGATGACTTTAGATGTAGGACTACAGGGGCGTAACTAGACCTTTTAAAATTGTACGCACAGATTTTGAAAATTCCCAGGATTATATTCCGTGAAAAATACACTGAATTTATGGAGAATAATATCATGGTTGGCTCAAAAATTGTACGCACAGTGCATCCGTGCGTATGCCTGGTTACGCCCCTGGACTACATGTGCACAGTGACTCCTGTTTAGAACCAAACAATTACATAATATATTGTAAATGTAAAAAAAATCTGACTTAAGGCTAGGATTACATTTGTTCATACTTAAAGCCAGATGCCAGTTTTTCTTACCTGGAAGTTTTACACGCATTTTCGACTATCAGTTCCGTTAATTTTTATATTTTATCCTAATGTACATTTATTTGAGTATTCATGCTGAGATGTTTATATCTTTTCAACAATTGAATGACATAACGCTCATTTAAATATACTCTTACAAAATTGCCGCGCACCTGATAACAGCCCTCCACGTGACCGCAAGGTAGGCTGAGCCATATTACATGGGTCACCATTTATTTTCCGCTGTTGCTAAAGAAGGCGAGTGTCTTGTGTTGTGTGTCAACCCCAGAGCTTTTCAGCTTATGCCCCGGTGACACGACTCTCTCCGTCATTCAATTGGTCAGCCTGACATCTATTCATAATACCCACTTCTGATGTTACAGAGAATTTTTTTTCACTCTATGTTTGCGGGTATTTTTTTTATATATATTTTTGCACTTTTCCATACTGTGAAAACACAAACACACACATCAAACTCATAACTCGTTTAGTTGAAATTTAGTGTACATAAAAAATCTGATGCCGCGCATCATCCAAAACAATGCAAGTTAACGAATTCTTATCATAATAATAATGAAAAAATACTTCTGTATGTGTCATTACCTCAATTATAAAGTAAATCTGTTGTGTGTATTTGGTTTGTGTCTGTATATTTTAACATTATATGCATTGGTATGCAGTTGAAAGATAAATATTCATTCAACAAGTATTCCCAATTCAGCATTTCTTCGCTGTAGTCTTGTACGACTGATCCTTTTAATCCACAGCCATATGAAAAGCATCAAAGACACCACTTATATGATAGTATAATTACTGTCACCACGTCACTCTGATGGGAGCAGGCGTCATATGCGGGTGAAAGTCGATATGCAAGAGAGACTAACTCACGTATACATTACCGTGAAAGCAACTCATCATACGGGCTATTAGAGCAAACGCACGTCAACAAATCGCGCACACAAATATTATCTCGTGACGGTTTTTTTGTCAATAACTTGTAGTAAATTAGTGAATTTTACCTGGTTGTATTTAAAGATAAATAAATATTCACAATATCATATGCAATATACATGTCGTGTTTCTTGACAAACAAATTGTTTTTTTCCATTGAAGAATTTACTCTTTATGATACATTTTCTTATGAAGGTTAAGGCAGAGTCATCTGGGCCATTTTCGATGACCCCCCCCCCCCCCCCACCACCACCAGACTACGAATAATTGCATTTGTCTCGGTCATATCACATAAAATAAACAACTACAGCGCACAAACCTCAGTGATAAAATAGTTTATTTCATTTTATTTGCCTCATTTCTGGCGAGTACAATCATGTCGCTTATAAAAGCAAATCAATCTGCTAATCTACAAGTTGGTTCTACTATGGAGTCTACCGTGTCAGATCATTTCAAATTCAATAGCTGCTGCTACCCTTTGTATTACAAACTATTAGGATTTTATCAATTAAATAATACCATACAGCTTAGCGCCGGTGGGTAGGTGGTAAAATCCTATTTACCTTCATATAAAAAGTGTAAAGCTGGATAATAAGTGTCTAGGTAATAAAACTCTGAAGCATTTGGGGTCACAAGAAATCACCGTATATACCATACATATGTGATATTATTAACTTTTAATCTTGAAATACAAATAATCCTAATATTGTGTCTTGAGATGCCTTTCAAACCAGCTCACCGACAGTATTATCACGAAATGCATTTAGATAGGCACTTTGAATAATTTCCCCGTTTCAAGATAAAAAATGCATACAAACAGTAATTTGCAATCTTATAGATATTAATTATTAATAGATCTATCAAAACCAGACTACTATCATCTCTATAACACCATTGTTTTCAGAGTGCTTCGCCCGCATTTTAGTTACACAAAGGCAGCTTGAAACCGTGGCCTTTGTTCTGTAAAAACCTCTCCATGCTTCGCGCCCAGAGCATAAGGCACTTGCGAGACAAATCCTCCTAGCAGTTGCATATTTTCCTGAAAGTCATTATTAATAAAAACACTAGGCCAAGTTGAATAACTATCCCCCTGATGTATATTCAGGTAGAAACCCGTGCATGAAAATAAAAACACCTTTACTTGAATGAACTAAATAAATAAACCAAAGCTGGCGGAGTCTTTCATACAGCAATTTTGTTAAATTATCACGGTCGTCAGTATTCATTCAAACTGGCTCTCTCATGGTTTACCTTTGTTAGGAATATTTCTCGGATAACAACCTTTCACTGATCTAAAGACAATGAGCCCGATTCACTGGTAATATAACGTTGTTAAGTTATTGTGACGGGCACATCACTTCCCTGATCAAAATTCACATTCACTACAATATATCGGCAGGTGCGCCTTGCTCTTAATTATCAAATTTTCTTTGATTCTTTGTCCAAAATAACACGCTAGTATATGTTCAACATATTGCAGCGTACAGCTGTCTCGTACTCTAGTTTCAGATATCAATATAATGCAAAGAAACCTGTAACCGATCTAATAGCGACAGTCAATAAAGCATTTAGTGCCTTTATCTGATGCTTTGCTGGATAAATTAGGAACATAAATTAGATTTAAAAAATATATATTGTAAAATTGAGGAGACTCTGGCCTTCGACGATTTGTCGTCATCTGAGAAAAGTGGCTAATAGTGTTTATGTTGACAAATCATATAACTACAATATAATCACTTAACCTTGATTCTAACACTTTATCCTACTCCCGATGTGCTGACAACATGAAAGAAGCCACACAAAAAATTTAGGCTCAAGAATCGTCGGTCTTACAGTAAAATGTAGGTGTAAAACTATTGAAGTTTTCTGAAAAATAGGATTTTTACATAACGATAAATTAAAGAAAAACTACATGTATCATAAAATATCCATACTACAAAAAATGGAATGTTGGGTTTTGAACAAACGGGACTGCTCACATATAATATGCGTTTCATTTTTTTACATCAAAAGATGGTTGGATACGTAAAAGATAAATAAATATCTACTATGCTTTTGAGCTCATTAAGGGCTAAATGTTTTGACGACCATTGTTTATTGATAAATCAGAAGTTTTGTTCTTGTTCACTTCGCCCGTAGTATCAGTGACAATTTATGTTACTTACGAAATATTTGAACCTGATACCGGCGCTTTGTTTTCTTGGTCAATATCTTTATTACAAATCCCTAGTGGCAAAGCTCCCTTTGTTACATTTGGTAAAAATAAACTTCTTTAAAAATAACCTATGACAGAGCGCATTCCATGCGTCCAATAAATATATCAGCGTAACATTTAAATAGAAAAAAGTAAACGTGTAAACGAAACAAAGTGTAAATAACATCAAAACATAACCTATCAACCTAATTTAACCTAAATATATTAAACATAAATACATTTAAAATAAATTATCTCTTTTGTAAAGATATGATTTCATTAAGACTTTGGATTGCACTTAACAATAAACCTGTTGCTTACACTTAAAGTTCAGTTACGGTGCGGACTTTTATTGCACTTACGTTTAAAATTCTTAGCTATCCTAACCCATAAAAACACAAAAATAATAAATAGAAATGAATAGAAATTGACTTCACTTTGTGATACAAAACCTATACGAACGATATAAACTTTTCCTATTGTATTATATACTTACTTCAATCTTTAATATAGTAAAGATATTTAAGGCACCATCTTATCCTTGATCTTTGCACGCTCTCCCTTTACATATCCCCAGGAGGTGGGTGGGGGTACTTGTTGTGCCTGATCCCTACTGTCTGTTCATTTCGGGGGTGGGTAGATTAAGGAGGATCACCTGTTTCGTATCGGAAGGATGCCGTTTGTTAATATGGCGCGTTAAGGCGGCAGATGTGTAAAAAACACTGGTGCAGTGTTTACACTTGTAAAGAAAGTCGGGCTGAACACAGGGGGTCCCGTTTGGAAGGTGGGATGGCGGAGGGCGGGGTCTGTCGCTGGGGATCACCGAGACCTCGTCGTTATGCTGCAGGAGATGTTTTGCTAGATATTCTTCGCTGGGGAGCACCTGGCCGCAGTACCGGCAGGGGTAGGGCCTCTCTGGTTCCACCCTACGAGGGGCCGGCTCAGAAGACTCCACCTGGTGGGTCTGAAGATGTTTCACCAAGTATGCACGTCGACGGAACTTTTTGTCGCACTTGTCACAGCTGTAGAGAGCCTCCGATTCGGCGGTGGTAGCTGGGGTCCCGAGAGATGGATTGACCCTGTCCTTAACCGCCAGGTTGAGGGGAGTGTCGTGATCGTGGGCCGCCGGTGGAGCTGGGAGTATCTTAGAGGGAGCTGAAACTTTTGTAGAACTGTTGGGTCTGGGTTTGTGCCACCGCCGGTGAGATGCTAGGTTGGCCGGGCAGTTAAACACTTTGTCGCATTCAGGGCACCTGTACTCTATATGGACAATCCTCGAGCACCGATGTTGAGCTAAGCGGAAGGCGTCCTCAAACCACTCTTTACATAACTGGCAAATATAGTCTCCGATTTTGTTTTCGATTTTTGCCAGTTCGTTTTTGGCTTCCTCTGTCACTTCTACAAAGTTTAACGAACCGTCAATGTCTCCCCTTACTACCCTACTGGTTCCTATATCGCCTCCAGTATCTTCATCGTCTGAATCACGGATAAAAGTACCAGACACCGGGGAATTCTTAACCTCTGAGAAATTCAGTCGACGAGCAGCTTTTGACTTTCTGTTTGGCTTTGGCTTCGATATGCTATCGTTGCTGCGTTTTTTGTTGGGACATTGCGGAACCACAGAGTCTGTGACGATATTCTTCCCCGTCGGTGAAGTGACGGAGAGACGGTCGAAAGAAGAAAAATAAAAAGGTGAGTACGTCGACGCTGTGTTGTGATAGTAACTTAAGTTGGACGGGACGTAGTAGGGCTGGAGGGAGGACAGAGGGCGAAGCTGGGATCCCCTGGGCTCGGGAGGCGTCTCTCTCGTACCGGGGCTTGCGCTGCGGTCTCTGGTCGTCAGTGCCAAGGGACTTGCTGAGAACCCGGAATCCGGAGACTGGGCCGTGTCGTGAGACACGTAATCGTGCTCAGAGCCAGAATCGGAGCGATCTTCTTCTGAGTTTCTCCTCAGCCGACTTGTCTCTAGCTGATGTGCCTGCAGTCCACCGGCACTGCCGCACTGATAGTGCCTCTTCACCAGGAAACCACGAGGCATCCTCTGCTGTCCACGGTGGCACTACTATACAGCCTTCCTGGCTGCCTTCTCCCGGAGTTGTGTGTGAATCCGCACACTCTCTCGCTCACTACAGCGTTCACACCGTGGTCCTGTTGGTGATGATCGATCGATCAAATGGCTGAACACACTGAGACAACGCTGCAGATACGGGTCTATGCAATATTTATAGTGAAAATTACGATGAACATGAATTTCTGTCAACTTGTCTCAGAATGTCAACGATTTCCAGACTTTCTCGGCGGCCTTCCTCCGCGGTTTTTCGCCTTTTCTTTTCCGTAAGTTGGTAGTGAGTCACAGTGGTTCTGGTTTATTATACAGCGCCCGCTGGTGATAATCTTTACCATCAGTGATAGATACTGTACTTTTCAACAGCAGCAAAGTGTGAAACAGAGTGTAGTGCTCTATGCAGCTATCACAGGTGATCCGAAGGCAAAACGACATAGCTACAGTGCTTTTATAGGCAGCGAATGACATAGGACTGCGGCGCAAAGCTTGAGTGACAGTCCACACCTTTGTTATGCTAATCATGGCTCGTGCGCATCAGGTGGGGAGATATTCTGGGGTTTCAATGAAAACAAACAAATCACAAATTTCATATTTCTGATAAGCCTTTAAATTTCGTTTTATTTTATCCATGATTTACTATTTGGTATTTGTAATATTTCATGCCGTTACTGATTGATTAATTAATTATTTTTATTTATAAATTGCCTGTAGAAATTAATTATCTCAGACATTCATTTGGCAAGAAAAAAAAATCGAAACTGAGTGCCTAAACACTAGAGACCATTGTGCTCTAAAATCTATTCTTTTCTACGGAAGTCAACTTTTGCTAACGCAATTTTTGTTTGGAGAGAACTGAAGTCTCCCTCTTTTCACATCAACACACAAACATACACACGCATCTGCCGTGATCGATACCCCATTCCTCAGAACTGATTGGTCATCAAACATTGTTCTTAAATGATCAATGTGAACAATGAAACTCCAGCTAATTTTACAGACGTTAGCAAAGCTTATCAATATTAGCTCACGCAGTTCAGTTTGGAATGCAAACGGAGCTTGCATTCAGTGGCACGCGAGCCCAATCACAGGCATGTGGCAAAACACAACACGTCGTGTTTGCTGTGTAATCACTCTTAATGCTCACTAGGGTAACAAAGAGAGCGATTTTTGTTGACTTGGTTTAAGCCCGATTGAGCTTAGAGCTAGGATACAATTTGATCGCAAATTTGTGGTGAAGCGTGATTTTTCTCCTTTCTGTGTTATGTCGCATACTGCCTGTATGTAGTGGCAGCTGCGTTGGTTCAATAAAGGAAAATAATTCGCTACCATTCAAGGATGCAGGGATTTGTTAGTACACTTACGTGGACTAGACCGTGATAAGGCCTGAGATATTGGTCATTTGAAGTTTAATCGCCATACAATATAATAAAAGGAGAAAAGTAATATAGGATTAGATGCACCGTTTTTTTAGTGTGTTTGTGTGTGTTCAAACCGCAGTCGCTTGTTTTTATTGCCACCATGATATCAACCCTGCACGTATCAATTCTTTCCTGTCAGATCATTTGAGACTTTCACATAAATTCAATTCGTCTCATGTTACTTTTTTTCCTCGAAAAATACGCGCCACCGTTATGAAAGCAAAATTTCATATCGACGATACTAAACTCTATTTGAATACCTCATAAACAAAAAAGAACTCCTAGATAATGACACTGCTAAAGCATTGTTAAGGCACCATGAATGAACCATTCATATCTGCGCGAATAAAGACCAAAGAGCAATACTACAGAGTCATCCGTCACTGAGAGTAATTATAAAGAAAGAAGCCACCAAATTGTGCCACTCACACACTACTCACAATGAAGGACATAACAATCATTTACTTCACTTGCTACTAGCGATGTTCTCCGCTCGCTGTCAATTGATTAGGCTTCGTATCAGCTAACGATATCGATTTAATATACACCAGGTCGGCTTGAAATTGCAAAACTTTTACACATGAGTTACCGTGTCATAAAATGAGTAATTTATTGTCTTGATTTGATCTGTAATGGTGTTCCGTTTGTGTAAAATAATGCGTCTGCCCCAAGAAGAAAGGCGCTCGAATTGAAAATTGGGCTTTTTCTTTACAAAAAAAATGAAAGGGTATTTATTTAAGGGGAATCCACATTAAATGTTATTAAAGTGTGTATACATGATATAGCAAAAAAATTCCATTCCGCATGTTTTATTTACCTAGACAGCTGATCTCCGTAGAGACGACGACATTCGATTTCGCAGTTTACTACGTTTTTAACAATACAGTAACGGCGAGTGAAATTATAGCGTATTAGGCAATCGCAGTTGACGCTTTATCATAGTGCTCGTTGATTGCAGGGAGCAGAGGAAGCAGGCTTGTTTGTTATGCTAATGAGACTGGCGCGTGCGGTCCAGGTAGACTTAATGCGTCATTTGCATACAGCTGCCCTTGTTAAATACCTTTGTTCTCCGGTCGTTCGCTGATTTAGAGATCGTGCGCACTTCTGGCATTTGATCACACATGCTTAGCTAAGACAACACTCCAGATTATTGATCGAACTGAGATATTAAAAGGGGATAGCTGAACACAAATCTAGCCCGTAGTTGTATTATCATTATCTTCAATGAATTAACTTCACCGGGTATGGTGTTTACATGGATTTTACTCTCTTTCTAACAACGAGGAAATATTCAATAAAAAAATAATGATAACATTCCCTGGCGTCTCATCGACAACTTTACAATCTGGCTATTAATTTAAGGTTTTTGGTGTATTTATTTCTGTGAATGTATTATGAGAACAAATCGATAACGGTGTTGAATAGCAAAGTCTTAATCAAATCAGTCCTAATAGCTGTTCGGAAATGTTCATTTACTCAAATTGAAATTATTTTCGGACACAAATACCAAATTCTGCGAAAGGTGGTGGGAAAATAAATATATAGTGCACTTGAATGGTACAGCGCAAAACGCTCTCGTAATTGCACATTCCATTCAGTCAATGTGTTGCGCTATTTAGTTGGAAAATCTAGAAAGCTTAGTAGAATAGCGACGGACCGCCAGAAGCTTAGTTATTATTAGCCTTACCATACCAGTATGCAGCTATAGGGATTTGAAAAGAGAGAGCTATTCACGAAGTGACTGGCAATATCTATATCCTATATAGTATGATACTTTTTTTTGCCCTCTTTCAGATTGTTTAAATGGATTGTTATTTAGAAAAATAGGGGTTGTTCTGGCGGTTGCTTTTTATTTCATGCAATTTCAGCACTAATGCGTTTATATTTCAAGGTAAACATTCAATATTAATTGATATGCTTTTAACCGTGACTCGTAAGTCTAAAGTCTATCAATTAAATATTTTTGTTTTCGTCGAATCCCATGGGATTGTAATTTTAGTGAAGAATTCAAAATAATTTTCATTGCTCTGTAAATTCCAAACATTTAAAAAAGAATGCATCAACATTAACGGTTAAAAATATTGAGCATCCTGAAAGCCAGTTGCAGTGAGGGAGTACTTATGTTAGACAGAGGATATAGTTACTACCCTCTACCATGCACTAGAGATTTGTATCATGAATTAGCGGGCGTCTCGATAGTGCGAAGGTTCATTGGTCCGAAAAATGGTAACATTTTTTTATCAGTTTTTTAATCAAGGATTCATTGGTCCGAAGGTTCTATAGTGAACATTCGGACCAATGAACCTTCGGACTATTGCTACGGCCCGGAATTAGCTACATCTGTGAATATCTAATGAAAAATCAATTTGTGACCCTGGTTGAGGGTAGATAGTCACCGTCATCGCTCTTTATCTCATGGCTCCACTTTGACAGAAAAAGAGCAGATTTTTTCATGAAGGGCGAGGGTACAAGGATTAAAAAAGCTACTTTACCTGTAATTTCAAATTTCAAATGCTAGACTTTTTTCATGGCGTAGATAGAGAGGAAGAGGAAATGTTCTAGCTTTAAGCCATTGCGCTATCATGTTGTCAAATTGCCACTCTGTTTGAGAGCTTAGATGTTATTATGAATTAGTTGATAACATTTCTAGTGTGTTTCCACGAGGAAAAAGTTTCATTCCCGTGTTCCCATGTGAAAACGAATTCTCTCTTGAGAAAGTTCGCCTCGTGGGAGAGTTAACTTTTACAGGACTTTAAGGGCTACAAATGAGTAAATTGAAAATTTCCTTTCCCGGTCTCTCCTCTGGTAAAGAAATATAACTATATGCAGTTCTACAGAACAACGATTGTTTTGAAATCTTTAAATGTACTAAGGAGTCTTGAATAATCATGTTCTTAGATAACTATAAATTTAGTGTTAATGAAATTGCAGAACAGAAATAATCAAAGAAAAGAACTAGTGCGAAATTCCCACGGTTTGTTACAGCTGATTTCCCGGTGGAATGCTACATGTTTGCTGTGGGAAATGCTTTTCAAGTCGACCCAGTCGCGTGTCTTCTTTGTTTGCGACTTGAGAGAAGTTGACAAACGCCACTCGCCGCCACTCGCCGCCACGCGCCAGCTGTCCATCACCAAAATAGGCCACGCCTCCAACACTGGTCCTCTCTTTTTTGTCGTGTGTCGTGAATGCCACCGCTGTGTCTGTGTCAGATTCTTAACTCTAATCACTGATGTGTATTACCTATGAATGTTTAAAAAATTCAATATGCACTGAAACACATTGAGACACCAGCTCACACAGTTTATTTTATATTTCGTATTAAAAACATATGAACACAAGGGTTGAAATTTATGTTCTCTAAAAATGTTGCTATTTTTCTGTCTTTTGTGCGTAAAGGCAGGTGACGAGTCAACCAGGCCACGTAGCGGCGTGGGAAATATTTCAGATTCGCATGGGAAGTAAAAGTGTAATCAAAATTTAAGATGTCAATGAGAAGTTAATGAAGGGAAATCTAATAGCATGTGAATTTCCAAAAAAACTATGTCCCAGCATCTCTTAACCGCCCACACGTAGTCCAATATTTTGCGTCTCTTTGTTAGAACTAGTATCTCTCTAGTTAACAAGTAGCAAGCTGAATCCGACAATGTAAATTTGGAATGGGTAAAGCTGTTATGTTTGCATTAACATTTGCCCTGTCTCAACACTGTTGGTGACGAGTAAACGGCGCTAAAGAATACAGGAAAAGTTCAATTTATTTGGAGTTTCGCCACTGTATCCCATTTGAACACTACTTCATGAGTGTCCATGAATAACTTTACCTTCATTTTGTTATCACTGTTTAATTGTTTATCACAGTTTATCAGTGACTGCAAAGACAAGTTATTACAATACTAAAAAGACGGCATCATTATTATATCTACACTTCTCATTTATGACTTCCGTTAAAACTTCGTAAATATGGTGCTTTTATTCATTATATTCATTCTCTTTGGTTTTTTTCTTAATTTTTCATTCTGTAATTCGGATTGCTGGTATATATTGGCAAGACCCCTAAAACCTCGCTCATATATATAGAGTTTATTTGTGTTGTCATTTTGTTCATGTCAGCGAGGGAAGAATCTGGGACATGAACTTGAGAAAATGAAACAAAATAAAATTGCAATTAAAATGGTTTGTCAATTTTGCTGCAGACAAAAAATACACTTGATGTTCTGACGCAGAGAAGTTTGGAAGAAAATCTAGAAATTCTTGCCTTCGATTTTAACAATTGATGGTAAGTAGGTCAATAGAGCTATCGAAAGTAGGAGAAAGACGGTCACATTTACATATGGAAAGCGAAAAAATAACAAAAAAAGATAATTTAAATTTCAAACACTAAGATAATATGATGCAATGGAACCCGCAGACGCAGGCATTAGCTGCATTTTGTGTCGAAAAAAAGCACAAAATACGTTTAAAATCAAGACAATAAAATCGATTCATTTTGGGATTATACTGTGCGTTCAGGTGTTAAGGCGATTTCTTAACTGTGATTTTACTTCTGTATAATCTATAATCTATGGATAGAAATATAACCAATCATGTAATTTGTTATTGCAAATGACTCATAATAATACGACAGTACCAAAATAAGAATAATTGAGAATAAAAAAAGCATTTTTATATGTATGTTGTATTTATTTCAATTCCTCATGCACGATTAATCTCATCAAGAATTGTATTTAAAACACAAACTCCTTGAAATGCTCCAGTAGAATACTAATAAAAGAGATCCAATAGATAAAGAAAGATTCCGTACTCGAATATTAACTTTCTTTTATAAATTCTCTTTGTGTTCAATGTTTATGGCAGACGATGCAGGTGGCAACAGGTGATCACAAACACGTGTCCATCTTATCAGACGATAATAAGACGCGCTGATACCAGCAGACATTTTTTTTCCCTGACGCTTGTACCTTCTGGTTGAAA
Source organism: Lingula anatina (assembly GCF_001039355.2). The sequence continues at coordinate 305,928 of NW_019775214.1, forward strand.
ACAAAAGAAATTCGTTGGGAAAGCAGCTGCTGGCAGCGTCCTCTGTAGCTGCTCCAATGCATTCTAGCACTACCTTTCTTTGAAATTCCGGAGATAAACAAAGAAATCCTACTGGCTTTACAAGGCAGGTGTGCGCGGATCGATACCTTGAATATTCCAGTTTGAAACTTCCCGCGTCCAGTCTCGTTGTGTGCCGCAACGCGTGTCAGACAAACAATAGCGATCCTTCATTTACGGCCATAAGCAGGTGCATTGCGCATCCACTTAGGTCTAAAAGTTAAACTTAAAATCAATTAAATTTCGCGCGCTTCGCTCAAATTGCTAGGGCGCAGGTGCATGCGCGTGACAGGGCCTGTAATTATGCGTCAATCTACCTGTGGTAGAGTGGAAGTAAATGAAAACCTGGAAAACAGATGTCACGACATCTGTTGTAGAATAAATGTTAATACACGTATGCTGGTGTGAAAAACAGACGTTAAGAATTCAAACATTGAGCCTGACTGAAACGTACGAGGCTTCAGTATGGATAAACTGCTAGAGAAATATTAATCGATAATATTTTATATCTTTTAATAACACAAAAATAATGACAACAGTCTTCGACAGCGCGACCTTCAATTTTTTAAATAAAACATGTTAAAGATATGTTGAAGAAAATACAAAATGATAATATTATAGGCCAGACTAAAATTGCATTAACAAAGCAGTTTTCATAAAACTTAAAGCTGAAAATTCAATATCGGATAAAATATCACAAAGTGGATCAAAGGTCAGATTCTAACCTACATGATTTTTGCCTGTGCAAACATATTGGGACTGAATAATCAAAACGAATTTGCACGGTTATGATTCAATTTCTAGCTTGAAAATCTTAGTATACTTATGACCCCAAATATCTGCTATCCTAGAGTGTACGCTAAACTTGTGATGCCTAAATGTTAACCAGCTGATGGCGTGTTTTGGTACAATGACACCAGTTTCCATCAATTAAACAATTATTTCTTATTTTGCTGTGGAAATTTTAACGGAATACATAAAATATTTTTTAAATATGATTCAAAATCTTTGACGCAGGAAGAAGAGCTATTTTTCAGACAGCAAAATTCTGGAACTTGAGACACTAACCAAGACAAATAAATGTAACCGCATACATCAGCTTATAAGCTTAAACAACTTCCTCCAATAACCAAGCTTACTTGCACACTGTCATTTCGCATTATTGTCTGTGCTACTTTTAATCATTTTTTCCAAGTTGTGGTATCATGATACTAATGTGTATCAAGGTTCTTTTTTGATATCTTACACAATTCTTACAAAGAGTATGGAAAAGTTTCTGAATGATTAGGATGAGTTGGAGACGGAATGACAGCAATAACAGAGACAACTTCAGTGGAGATAGATGACTGCATTGGCTTTCTGGCCCAAGGAGATTTTTCCAGAAAGGTGAATGGAGGCGTTTTAATAAAGAAGCCTAGTTCATAGATGTAACTGATATTACGGCCATTTCAGTTGTTTTTCCTAAACATTTGTACAATAACATTACTACTTTTACACTGGTTAATGCAAAAGATGGGACTTATGTGCGTGATTCCCAGTAAGCTTTTTTCACCTGTATAGATGTATGCAGGATTGAAGTGATTTGTGAAAAAAAAAGGACATACTTTGAGTGCCCTATTTCTTACTTTCTACCAAGGGTAGAAGGAATGTACAGGTTGACAACTTGACCAGCCTGCTCTGACCATGACTGTCCTGACAGTGGCTACTCTTACTCTCTGACCACAGGGTCCACTAGTTGTCAGTAACAAAATTATAGACTATTCTTCAAAGTTGTATACTTTTCTAGAGGCCACTGTGTTATCAGAGGGTAGGTTAATCTCTAACGGAAGTCAGGTCGGTGGGGACGTCAATTTATTATTTATTTTTATTTTGTTTATTTTTTTTAACTAAGATTTCTCGCTGGGTCTGAAATGTGAACAAAATTAGCCAGATAAATATATGGTGAATATCTGGTTTAAACCACCTCCCTGTGCTCCTGGTAGAGGGTACAGTGTGATCCAAGGTGATAGCCAGACTTCACTGCCGTGATTGGCCTGTTACAAATAACAAGTACAAGAGATTGCTTTTTCTGACATTTATAATTTTTCTTCCAAAATATGCAATTCAGTAAATTTTTAGAAATTTAGGAAACTTAAGATTTTTTGTCTGGAAGAAATATGATATGTAACATACATGTGTATATATTTATATATATTTATATATATACACCCACACGCTTCTTGGTCTTAGTTTGTAGCAAGCCTTAGTATTGCGTGCGTGCGTTTGCAAAACATGGACTATAAGAAGATCAACTCCACGTGCACGAGAAACTGCAGGTTGTCATGTGCAAGGTTAATGACACTTAAAGCTATGCAAAATTGTTATTGATCTATATAATTGTTCGGTTTTTGGTTTGAGATTTGGTCATTCCACGCTGTAAGGCAGCGGGGAAGGTGGTGTAAACATTCGATGCACGCAAGGATAAATGGACGTAGTACTAGCGCGATGTTCATTTCTGTGTTAGTATGAGTGGGTGCAACCTATCTTCTGCAATTTTCCTTCCTCGTGGCGCACATTTACCAACTCTCTTTATTAACTCTTCTTGCATGGCAGGTTTATTCAAATTGATTTTTTAAAACATATATTTATACATATATATATCAAAGGCAACACCAAGGCGTAATCGTGAATCGGAATCGTGAAAGCGACAGGACTTCAATTAGTGAATAGAAAAGGCATGAAAGAATCTAAACAACGAATATGCAAGACTTCATTTCCCAGTAATTATGATCAAACGAATAGTGTCTCCTAGCGCACTATCGTATTACGCAAATCACAAAAACATTATGGCGGAGCCGCGTTGTCTTCCTTATTGACATTTAGATAAATTGATAGCCGCTGAATGACGGTGCGATTAATCACTACGCTGAATCAGTGGAAGCATTTAGTCATTCTACCTTTGCAGGAATTAATTCCGAGGGATCAACTTGATTGCTCGGCTCGCGGCGATTATTTCATGCTTTTGATCTGTTTAGTCATCCATTTAAAAAGAACATTTCTACAAACAATTATTTTAGGCTAATTGACAGCGAATCTTATTACGCGGCCTCCGTCTGGTCTTCTGTCTGCTGAATTGCGTTACTAGGAAACGTGATGTGTGTGGTAACCAGCTTTTTTGGTGATTCAGAAGACTTCCCAAGGGTGATAATGCAGCCATACAAAGTTAACGTTTGGTCCTCAGCGTGGCTGTAGCTATAGAATCTAACTGCTTTTCACATATTTAGTCACGCAATGAATCAAATTAAGAACAATCCATACAAGCTGGTGAAATGGTGAAAAAGGCAACAGAATACTTGAATACGATAAGTATCTAATACTGCAGTATTGCACTGTCACGAAAAGCTGTTCGCGTTATGACGTCATCCGAAACGGAAAAGAGCAGGAACGGACTGCGTGTCAGATAATGTGACTTATCTGAAATTGGAAGTCCATGTAGTCAGAGAGGAAAACAATTGTGAAAAACGCAAGAACAAGTCAAATTACATACTGATTAATACAGTGAACTTGTTCTATAACTTGATTTTCCCATTTTGTTGTAACTTTTTTTGATATGGTTTCTTTATTTATGGCTTTCTTTTTGGTCTTCACTGCCACAGTTACATTACATAGTCAGGTGATATTTGACGCGGCTTTGAAAGGGATTGCAACCAATTTGGGTTAATTCGCAAATGCTACAGCTACAGACTTGTGCAAAGTCTGCAAAGATATCGAATTACTTTCATGCTAGATTAGAACAAGAGGAATATTCAACTTATTTTTCACTGTATTTTTTATGTATTTATGTTTATCATGGAACAGTTTCTAGGAGTTTCACAGGTGAAAATTCCAGGCTAATCAACTGATGCAAATGTTTAGTTCAGTTTCCTTCCTTTCTTTCTTTAACACCTAGACTCTATCATAATTAAGAAAAATTGTTCGTAAAGTATTGTCTGTCGCTTGATAATTATGATATTGATAATTATGTACATTGTGTATTTAACATAACTTCTAACTGTCAGAAAACAAGTTTAAGCTACCCGACCACCCGGTGTCCGTTTTTGAAGGTTGAAATGATGAAGTGACTTGTATGTATAGAACGCCCTATTAATGTAAAAAGTTGCAGCTACTGGTAATGCTACGGCATCAGCGCGTTACAATGATGTTGTCATAGTGTTAAGCTACGTCACCATTGGTATGTTCAACGGACCTACGTGAATATTAGTGCATAGCGTGATTATTTTTAGAAGAAGTTCTGGTCCTGGAAAAAATCTACCGATTATAAAGTGTACCCAAAGCTCGGGGCTAGATATGCCACGATCATGCATTGTGTTTGTCTTAAAATAAAATCGCCTGTAGGTGACTCTCGCTGGATTTCTGTTACGCCAATTCTGTAGGCAATATCCTCGCATCTCAGGTTTCAGGGAAATTACTTTTTTGAGGCTAGATTTTAATAAAAGTACTGTACAGCAAGCAACACAAAGGAAAAAGCCAATAGTATTATCACTATCTTTGGATTTTATGCCAGGTTTAATATCATTTTTACTCAGTAAAGAGTTATGTTTTATGTCACTTTTCCAGTCTGCCCCTGCATCATTCCTTCCTTCCAACCTATGGAATTCTACAAAAAACAGACCTTCAATAAAATCATATAGTAGCGTTAAATGGAAATGTTTGTATCCAACGTTGATTTAACAACAAGGCCGTCACATTTCCGATTCTCTCGTCCATTTCTTTCAAAAAAATAATAACGATTATTAGATCACGCGAAATGAATAGCCAATTTGTATTTTGACCTTGGCTAGTAGTGATCCATTCATTTCTCCTGGTACTTAATGAGTCTCGCTGTTAGGTAATTTCCTACGTTATTATTCAGCGAGGCCTGGAAAATTGTGGCAGATAAAATACGCTCCTAGGAAATCTTTCCCCGCTACTCGTAGATTTTCATTACGTTAAATAAACATTGCTAAGTGCATTCTGCGATTGTGTGGGGAATCTTCAATAAATGAAAATAGGCTTTTACTGCGAGAGCGTCGCAGCGATCATGAAGGGAATGACAATAAATGAATGGTCACGAGGGGGCTATCAATTTGCAAATGCAATATGAAAAAGTGATTTTCTGGTTTTGAATTTATAAATGGGAGTATCATTTTCTATTCAAACCATGCGTTATTACATCGACTCCATTTATTTCAATTAGTTCTCCATTCACGTGGTTTGAGCTTCAGACGTAGGTGATCGCAGGACGCAAGTAAAGCACTTTTGCTTAGTAGTACACTAAATTTTTACGGGTGCTGGGGCATGATCTTTTGGAAGTCCTCCCCCCCCCCCCCCCACACACACACACACACACACACGCGTCTGTCAGCCTTTTTGGATGTTTGCCTATTTTTTTCATTGAGCTATATCTCCAATGACATCCATTGATAAAAAACAAAAAAGAAGCCGACAACCGTTCTCCTGAACATACGTCAATGCAGTCATTATCACATTGAAAACCTGTTGATTTACGTTGAATGCATTCGCAGAACAATAATCTTGATTGTGGTGTTATTTTTCTAAAATAATGACAGTGCGATTTATTATGGAAACCAATATTATGTCTGGAGAATAACTGAACTCTCTAATTCAGGTATTAGTTTTTCTACGCTCCTTTGAGGGGATTTGATTCTTTTCTATGCGAAATTCAAACAAGTCACTTTTTTCTCTTTTGCTTTTATCAGCCTTTTGTACAGGTTAATAGTAGGCCTTCACGTTGCTTTGATAATTTAATCCCGTATAAGTATCTGCTGAAAAGGAAAATAAACCACAAAGCTTCAAATAGCGATGTCTGCATATGGGTCTCCCGCTCTTCGCTTGCATTGCAAGTGTTTTAACGTTCAATCGCTTTTATATATTGTGCGGCACAACTGTTACAAATTCCATGAACATCTCAAATCACTAACTGACAAATGCATAAAAATCGATCAGAATATCTTTGAACTATTTTTGAATTATTTTGTTACGGATCATTTGTTTTAAAGATAGCACTGGCTTTGTAGCATGCAACAGTATAAATCAACAAATTATCCAAAGTCTCAATAGTATCATGGGATTTGCAACCACATAACAGAATATATCATTGCGGAAACTTTCGAGTAACATACAAAATACATGTAGACCATCAAATGCTTGCTTTCTTGACGCTTTTCTGTTCATGAATACGCAGAGCACGCCACTGCACTGATAGCTAAATTAGACACAAAAATGTATATATTGACAGTGATATTGCTTATGTATACAGGTGAGTGTGGTACATGGAAAAAAAGCGACAAAAAGCAAGTGATATTAAATAAAACTAGATGTTCTCAGCACTTTGTTTCTATTTATTCAAGTGAAATAGCCTAGACCGCGCAATACATGGGAAAGAAATGACCTCGGTTTGGTAAATGATAGATGATAAAGATTTTTATCTTACAAGAAGAAGAAAAATTCTATGGCCTATTACTACAGTAGGTAATAAAAAACTGAAGGTCAACGTCTAGGAGACACACTAGAGTTAGTAACTGACCCAAGGCACGCTGTTCGGGCTGTTCAGAGGTCGGTTCCACAAAATAACTTTAGAGATCATTGCCATGGGGGACCATTCCCACAGATATTTGGACCAATCTATCTCCCTGTGGGGTCTCACTAAATTGCTATCAACTGAACCGGCTAAAATGTCTGTCACTCCTAGTAAAGCTGCTAGGGGGTAATTATCTTTACCCCGTAGCTGATTCGGTAGGCTTGACAGACATTTAAGCCGGTTAACTTGATAGCAATATAGTGAGACTTCCCAGGGAGTTAGACCAAGCCAGATGGATCGATCTAGGCATGGGAACCCAGTCCCAGAGACTATCGCACTTACTTTGGATCGAACTATCTCCGAGGGAATTCTCGCTTAATTGCAATTAACTTGGGCAGCTTAGATGTCTGTCACGCCTGTTGAGGCTGATAAGGGGTAATTAACTATCGTTTAGCTGCTTTAGTGGGCGTCACAGACGTCTAAGCCGCTTGGGCTGAAAGCAATTTAGCGAGGGACCCCGTGGAGATGGACCGATCCTGTTAGATCGATCTAGGGATGAGAATCCAGTCTTAGACGGACCAGAAGTCGGGTAACTTACAAATCAGACCAAATCAGAAAAAAACTATTTTCACAAAAAAGTTTTTGGGCCAAGCTGATAATACCCAAAACTCACTAAAGGCGATTTTGCAAATTGGCCTGAGAGTGTTTTGCTCACAGCAAGACTGCTAAACGCAACTATCAGAATCTTCTAGATATTATTTCAAAATCGGCACACTGCACATGTCAGAATTTAGTTCGTCAATTATGTATTTTTCATGCTTAGATTAAAGTTTAAAAATTATTTCTCTGTCAAATTAGAAGAGAAGATGAGAAGTGATTATAATTTTCCTTCTTTTTTAAAATTATATATAACTTTATGATATATATAATGAATAATCTGTAATTTATCTGTTATAATGTTTCTCAAGTTGCTAAGGATAAACAGCAGGGTTTAAAAGCCTATAACGGATTTGATTCATAAACACTCATCTGATTATCAGTGTGTGTGTGAAAATATGTGTGAAAAAGGAGACAGTGCAATCTAACTAGATGAGAGAGGTGATACCACCTCCAGGGTTTGTAACACCAGCTGGGCTAGGCACGTTAAACAGATAAAAACATATAAGAAAAGGTCAGCTTTTGCACATGATAGCTGACACTCCCTTAAAATGTATTTATTGGTGAAAAATACAGCCAGCACATGGTAAACACTAATTTATACATTCATTAACATTTTAAGATTCCTTAAACCATCAACTGAATAAAGATAGTGATCATCCCTCGTGTTTTACTTGTTCTTCCCTTTTAGTTTATTATTACTATAAGATTTAGACCTTAATAAGAGGAATATTAAAAAAATTAAACTCTAGGTACGCTGCCTGTATATTATACATTTTTACATATTGCTACTCATAAACAGAATAAAAAACTTTAAGTTCTGGTCTATGAAGATTTTGGGATATCAGCATGTACAACAGTTAATCATTAAAAAAAATTTTTTTCAGTTGATATGATTCTATGCCATTCACTGGTACGTTTCTTTATTTCTTTTGTTTCACAATTAATAAGTATTATGCAAACACCCCCCTTCTGTCTCCATCAATGTTCTAGTTTTTAGACCATTACAATATTAAAGTGCTGTTTTTTTATTATTTTGCATCAAGTTAATGATCTGCCACGAAAAAAATTTAGTCTCAAGCACCTTACGTCTTGTAGAATAGGCATACAAACAGGATATATAATAGGAAAGACAAAATCCAAGAAAACCTTTCTATAATTATTCATTTTTTAAACATTTTATTTAACACATTTTGCACTTTCTTGTTACAACAAAGTCTGCTCAGATAAATACATAATTATATACAACTTCTGTTATAACCAAACCCAAATTTTGGGTTTACAAGATAGAATTCTAATACATACATATGTGATATAATTAAAAAATAACTTTACATTCTTTTTCAAATACATATAATCAACTCTCCTACCCAATTTTCAGAAACAATCTGTCGCTTTTCAACAAATTAATGCCTGCCATCTTATTACTGGCTATCATCTCATGAGTACTACAACCAAAGCAACGACCCTGGTCATTCATTGACCAGAGTGGGCATATCTTGAATTGAGAATTAAAATAAAACTTTTGAGTTTTTCATGGGAAAATCTTACACCGTGCACTTTTAAATTTAAAGGTAAAGGAATGGCAAAGTTCCTTGATGTGATAATTGAATTAAAACAGGCTGAGAACTCGGTTACACCTGGAAGTTGCTGTTAATATAAAGCTATTTCAATCTTAAGTGTTGCCTTGCTGGAGGTTGACAAACTGAAACTGGTACAGTTTCCATTTCTTCTTATCCGACACTTTTGGATTGGTTTATTGTTATCTGTGCCCAATTTTTGATCAATCTGATGTATCTTTTTTTAAAGTATTGACAAGTTTTTTGCATTTTTGCTAACAAATTACATTTAATTACAGTACCTGCTAAAATAAGATCTTTCATTTTAATATCTTGGTATAAAGGGCTCACAGACATCAAAATGCAAGCAATGTTAACAAGATATTAAAGTAAATTAAAAATGCTGTCTTGAGAGAAAGAAGATGGCTGATCAAGCTTCAGTCTTTTTGGATTTGGCCCATTGCTTCCACCCAAACTCACTGATCTTCTCACAGGCTGGAAATAAAGTAAAAAAGGAACCATAACAACTGGAATCTACAGTAAAACAGGAGATGGGCGATGATAAAATGAAAAAACATCTTATTACAAATGGAAAAAAAATTACCTGTGGTTTTTCTTTCTCTTGTTCTGGGGAAACGGCAGCAAATACAAAATTCCGAGAATTTCTAGGCCCCTGTGGATTTGTGACTGGTTTTACTGTTTGAGCAATCTGAGCTAACACTTCCTTGTTTCTACCCATAAAGGAGCCTCTTCTTAAGTGCTGGAATTGAAGAAAAGATCGTAATATTTTAAAGGTAATGAGAGGAAAACTTTTTCACATTTCAAAAAGCAGTTTCTTTAATTATAAAAACTGAACAGAAATAACTTATTCATTAGTACTGCCATTTCTTCTTTGCGTAAATGTCTGAGAAGATGAGACAATGTCTGAGAACAATACTTATATTAATAAATATTCTTCAATGTTACAAAACCCTCTATTTTCAATATTTCGAGGAAAACAGAAAACCACAAAATTCAGTATTTTTAAAAGCATTAATATAGAAAACAAATAAGTGTCATCCATTTTAACTACAGAGGGCAAATTTGCTGTAAAGTTTCAGTCTTGAATGTCCTTGACCTTACCCCAATTTTACTCAAGCTTTTGGGTGTAGTGGGATGTTTCTCACTTGATTTGCTAGATTTCACTGTCGGTGGTTTCACACTGCTTCCTGCACAAACTGAAAATCAGATGAGTGTTGATAAACCAAATCTGTTAAATGCGTTAAACTCTGCTGTTCTTCCGTAGCAATTATGAATACATTATTCACAGAGAATTGGATGAACAATTTCAGGACAAAATTTGAACTTAAATGAATCCACAAGAACATCAAATTAAAAAATCAGTAAGGAATATAAGGACACCAAATAAATGCTAATGAAGCACAAATTCTGCACCAGGTGTTAATTACCTTTCTTAGGCCTCAGAACAGCTCGTCCAAGTTTAATTAACTGGCTACTTTCATCTTCTCGCACTCCCTCTTCTTGTAACTATAACACATGAAGATAATAGAACTGTTGTTCACCATGTCATCATTTTGATAATTTTCAAGAATCTAATGACATACCGATAAGTCAATAAATTCTTACTGATAGTGAAACAAGATAGTCTCACAATACAAGCACAGCAGGCAAATTGAATTATCAATCACCAAAGCTTTACTTTCAAAAGCCAGTGCATTAAAAAAGTCATTTAAAAAGTGAAACACTGAATTTAAGTCAAATAGATTTAAAAAAAACAAAAAAAAAAAAAACAACAGATTTTATAACCCAGAGGCCACAATGGGTTCTTATAATCATTTTTATTCACTTTTTATCTAAATTGCTGTAAAAAGATCACCTTTTGCTCCTCTATCCATTTCTCTCTTTCATATCTTTCCATTCTCCATCTTGTCTCGTTCTCTCCTTCCTCCTCGTTTTGGTTCTCATCATCTGACTGACCGCCAAACATGTCCTGCTGGGTGTCATCTTCATCTGAAGGAGGACAACATATAACAAAGAGTAGACCTTCCATCTTGACAAAATCGGTATTTACAAAAACACTTTTTTAGGAGACACTTTTTTTTTTTTTTGCAATGTAGCTTCATCACATTGCTTTCTTACTCTTTATAATCAGTTGTTCAAATCCCTAGCAAATCTTGGAGAATCAAAAACATCTCTTGCAGGGGTGTGCTTGGATGGACTTGTGGCAGGGAACATTCAGAACAATTTCCAGGACATTCAAGGACTTTCTGGGTTCTAGTTCAACTACATTTTAAGGACTTGAAGGCAAATGAAGGCACTGTGCTGACATTTATAAGTGTACATACCAAAGAAAAAGATATTTTATATAAATTTTGTGTTTTAACACATTGATGAAACATAAAAAGAATTAAATTAAATGATGTCCAAAAAGTTTTTTTTTCCTTTTCTACAAAGTATTGTCCATATTCAGGTTAAAAACCAAAATATTTGAAATAATTTTTTGGAAAATTGCTGAGTGATCCAATTCAAGGACTTTTCAAGGTTAATAGCAATTTCAAGTACTTTTCCGGCACAAACTGAATTCAAGGAGGACAAAATTCAAGCACTTTTCAAGACTGTATGAACCCTGTGTGAAACCAGTCAGCTTGTTGATTTTCCAGGTCCAGAAGTTCCAGCCGAAACAAATATCATATTTGAGAAAAAACTAAAATATAACTAAATAACACAGACCTATATTATTCCATCGGAATTTCCGGACTCTTCCCCCTCCTTCCGAGTAGAGGTCACCATCAGGCAGGTACATCTCCTGCAGTAACCTCAGCTCCCTCTTGTCAGCATCTATTGCTTGTTTTCTAGACAAAAAAGGAAAATAAACTAGAGGATCAGAGAGGCGATACCGCCTCCTGATATTGTACCACCAGCTGGGGTAAGCGCATTTGTATGGGAAAGAAAAAGAAAGTGGGGCACACCTGTATGGTTGTGGGTGACAAGCTGCAGGAAATGTAGTAAACAAGGTGTTTTTTTTTTTTTNCTTGACAAAATCTGTACATATTTACAAAAACACTTTTTTAGGAGACACTTTTTTTTTTTTTTTTTTTTGCAATGTAGCTTCATCACATTGCTTTCTTACTCTTTATAATCAGTCGTTCAAATCCCTAGCAAATCTTGGAGAATCAAAAACATCTCTTGCAGGGGTGTGCTTGGATGGACTTGTGGCAGGGAACATTCAGAACAATTTCCAGGACATTCAAGGACTTTCTGGGTTCTAGTTCAACTACATTTTAAGGACTTGAAGGCAAATGAAGGCACTGTGCTGACATTTATAAGTGTACATACCAAAGAAAAAGATATTTTATATAAATTTTGTGTTTTAACACATTGATGAAACATAAAAAGAATTAAATTAAATGATGTCCAAAATGTTTTTTTCCTTTTCTACAAAGTATTGTCCATATTCCCAAAATATTTGAAATAATTTTTTGGAAAATTGCTGAGTGATCAAATTCAAGGACTTTTCAAGGTTAATAGCAATTTCAAGTACTTTTCCGGCACAAACTGAATTCAAGGAGAAGGACAAAGTTCAAGCACTTTTCAAGACTGTATGAACCCTGTGTGAAACCAGTCAGATTGTTGATTTTCCAGGTCCAGAAGCTCCAGCCGAAACAAATATCACATTTGAGAAAAAACTTAAATATAACTAAATAACACAGACCTATATTATTCCATCGGAATTTCCGGACTCTTCCCCCTCCTTCCGAGTAGAGGTCACCATCAGGCAGGTACATCTCCTGCAGTAACCTCAGCTCCCTCTTGTCAGCATCTATTGCTTGTTTTCTAGACAAAATAGGAAAATAAATTAAATATGCAGAAAGGCAGGGGCAGATTGAGGCAGTCTTCTTTTCAAATTTACATTGATGGGTATCTAATTTTTTCTATTGAAAGACAGTCAAAAATGGAGGATGGATCAACAAAGATAATTTGGAAGACTGTCAGAAAATATCTCTGGATCAGCCCCTGGAAAGGCATATTCTTGTTTACCCATATCCTTTCACTCTTGACACTCATTCATAAATTATTCCTCATTGCATTAAAAAAAAAATGAAATACATAATTTACAGTCATACTGTGCAGGTATATTATCATTTTCTTTTAATTTTGCAAAAAGTTTAACATGCTAATGTGAGTTCAGTTCCCTTGTAAACTTTCAATTACATCTAATTTTATTCAAAAATATTACACAAGTTTTTATTCCACATTAATATTCAGTTAAATGGACTTAAAAAACTATATCAAAACATATTACATATCTATCCATGGTATTTCAGTGTTAATTGGATCTATCTGTTTTAAAAAAATCAACCCAAATTCAAGAATACTCTACACTTACAGCTGTACCCTTCCAACTTGATTCCTGATCTCCTCATCATCTGGCAAAGCATCTTCATCTCCTGACTCGTGCTCCATTATGTCATCTTTTTCATCCAGGTCTACATTTTCATCACTGTCATACTCACTCCCTGATTATAAAATATTTCAAAGATAAGAATAATAACTGAAGGCATCACAGTCCGTTACCCACATTCTGAAGTAACTGGCAAGTTGCTTTATACAATTATATTTAGAATATAGTTTTTTTTTTTTTTGCTTACAAAGTGGTTCCTGACAGACGCAAGCACTTGTGAGAAATATGAGGTAAAACAGGGAGTCAAGTGCTTGCTTCAACATTCACACCAAATACTCTGTCACATTCAACCCAATAAACAGTCTATGTCATCAGCCACTTGTGTGAAGCAACTGACTACTATATAGTATCTTTGGCAGAGTGGTTAAAATATTCAATTCTAAAGAAGTTATGAGTGTGTGACTTTGTGAAAATTTGGAGATTGTATGAGACTGATATCTATTATGTAGAGATTTCATCTTCACACTAGTTAATATGGATCTGTATGTTGCTAAGAAGTTTTTCTGAGGTCTTATCTAGCCACCAGTGCACAAAATGTTCAAGATGTAGATGGAGTATGACTAAATTAACTGAATAAATTTCAAAATGTTCTTTAACCAAAGTTCAGTTTGGTTATTAGCACAAAATTCAAATGCTTATAAATTGCAGTTAAAAAAAGATACAGTACCTGAAAGTTCAGCTTCCTCATCCACAAATTCTTTTCTTATTTTCCTGAAACAAAAACAAAAACATGACTCCTTGACTTACTAAATTAGTACTTCCAATCCCTCAATCCATTAAGCTAGTGACCAAGTTCAACTTAAATGCCTTGAAAAAAAATACTTCATGACCTCTAAGTTAACATACATGAGAGACGTGTCACATTCGTGAGCAGTCTGTGATTTTTTGGTCAACCTTGCAGAGGACGGGTAGATGACAATAGGGACACTCTGCAGGATTCTCCCCTTTATAATATACACCCCTCACTTGTAACTAGTTTCTACACCTCTATTCCAAAAAAAAATTAAGTTCATGATAAATGTGTTCTGCCTTTTTCTATGTCTTAGCCAAGTGACTGAATGATGTCAAAAGCAATAACAGCAAACCCATACCCATGCTGATTTGAGTAGGTAAAACCAGAGAACTTGACAGGCATTTCATCATCATCTTCATCCTCGCTGTCTCTTACATGACCACCCTCTGCTTCTTCATCGCTACCAAGGTCATCCTGAGTAATAAAATTGTTCAGTAGAAGATCAATGTGTCTGAATGGCAGCCAAGCAGCTTTGAAAAATAGGATCAAAAAGAAAGAATACAGGGGCGCTCTTAATTTTCTTTTTTTACCTTCCCTTCTTTGAATTCTTATAAACAAAGAGTCAACAACCGAAACTTGAAAGACTTATAATTTCAAAAGCTAAAAATATATCTGGCATTTAAAACATGTTCAAAAGTTACAAAAAACTACCTGTTTTTCCTTTTCCCATCCATCGTTTGAGAGGTTGGTCTCCTCGACAATCTCAAAAGGTGCCGTCCCCATATCGCCATCTTCCTCATCACTGTCCTCAATCACGGCTTTACGCTTTTTCGCCACTCGCTGGGGCTTTTGAGGACTGTCTAGATCCTCATCCTTCTCAATTACCTTTCCCACATTCTGAGACTGACTATTGTTTTGACTTGGTTTCAATGCCGTGACTTGAGATGCTGCTTGTTGACTGAAAAACAAGGCATTCATTAGAGCATAGTTCAAAACAATTTAGTGCTTCAATACTTGATCCTAAACGAATGAATGGGAAGGAAATATTACATAACAACCACTTATTTTGATTATTAAATCATTTGTGCAAACAATTCAAAATGTTTTCAGGTTCATCTTGAGTACATTACAATAACTGTGAAACCTTTAACTGATCAAAAACAAAATGATGCGTCCAGTTACAGTTTTGACTCTTAAGGAAAGTGAACAGTAGTTCAATTAAAAGGCTTATATTCAGCTTCTAACCCCCACTACTACCATGTTCAAACTTTACAGCTAACTATCAACTGTAATATTCAGCTCCCTTCCACCTATCAACCATGTTCAAATTGTTATTTACAGCTTACTCTTTACTGTTCAGAGACATGAGACAAATATGAATACGCAGGGCAGGTACAAGGCAGACATTTAGTTCCCCCTTCCCAACCCAAATGCCCTCCCCCCTCCATCCAATGAAGCATGAGTGTTATTAACCTGCCACTGAACTGCCCTGAACAGAGTCCTAACAACTCATCCATGTTATCCTGTGTGGGGGCCACTAATTTACTGAATATCCCCCTACTCTTTGACACCTTCTGACTGGACTGCTGGGGGCCTGGAAATGTTATTAAAGACTATTACTAATACTAAAAATAATCACTGTCAAGCCTAATAATATTAAGAATAATTACAATATTTTGGTTTGCAATTTTTACGTGTAGACTCCCATACTGTTAGTATTATTTTATTAAATCATTTATCAAGTTTTCTAAAAAATTGACTTGCCTTCACCAAATCCACCTGAACACAGGTTAAGAAGTTCATCAAAGTTATCCTGACTCTGACTTTGTCCAAGATCCAACTGACGCTTTGATGATTTTTTCTGGGTTGGATCTAATTTCAAGAATCTGGAGTAAACAAGCAATAATAAATTGAAGAATTACACATCAGTTTTTGCAGCTGAAAATATTTTAGAGAACTAAGCAGTGACATGCTTTTATTCAGATTTAATTATTTATTTATTTATTTATTATCACTATTTTTGCTTCAGGCCAAACAAAGGGAGAGAAAAAGTAAAGGAGAGAGAGAGGGAGAAAAAGAGACAGAGAGAGACTTGCCCTCACCCATCTGCATCAAGAATTTGAGACTGTGACTCATCATAGTCCAAAGAAAAGTGAAAATTTTGTGAATCTTGGATATTCTCCTGCTGGGTATGCATAGGTCCATACAAATCTTGAGAATCTTCCACTGGGAGTGTTAAGTCAGACAGTTTACTGCTACTCTGTAAGAGATAGAGAAATGTTATACTAATCATAATTACTTTCTAAATATTCATTTGTGTAAGCACAAAAGTATCATCCATGTGATGACAAGGTACAAATCTAAACATAATCCACAGAAGATGATTGGCTTGTTATAACATAAAGCACATGCATATAATCAAAAACTATATAAATTTATTTTTAACAACCAGGTCCAAATTCATGCAGTAAGTATATAATATTACATACATTACAAAAACAGACATTTTGCTGTCATATACTGCATAGCAAAAGCAAAAGACTTACAAATAATACCAAACACAACATTTTCTTTTAAAAAACCAGTGTCGAACTCAAAATAAAGTTTCCATATTACAAATGTAACACCAAGAAAAGAGCAAAACACTTACCCTTGATATAGCAGACGGTATTTTGCTGAGCAGTGTGGGGGTGGTTATTTGGGGTTTCACGGGGTTCCCAGTGTGTTTTAACCCTCCTCCTGGTTGGTGTGCTGGGATCATGGAGCCCATCATCTCAAAACTGGTGTCAGCGCTGCTCAGGCTGGTGTCCTTATCTTTGAATAAACTGGGGCGGAAAGAGTCTGAAATAATAAGTTTGATGATGTCATGAATTATCACCAAATAATTTATCACATTAAAAATAATAATAATAATAATAATAATAATAATAATAATAATAATAATAATAATAATAATAATAATAATAAAGAATAATATGAATATATACACTCATACACTAAGGGTACACCCCTTGCTGCTCAAGGCAGGTCATTCAGTTAATTTGATTGTGTTCAGTGGAGTTGGATCGATCTACCTAGTTCAATATGAACATTGTGAATGCACCCTAAGGCAACACTTGGCTCGCAATTACTATGTGAATACTGGGGAAATGTCATGTATCATTTACTTTGGATTCAGATGCTATTAAAAAGTCATTTTATCATGCATCATAGTTCTGGCAATAAAAGTTAATATTCAGCTTAAATATAAGCAAAAAAAGAACAAATAAATGAAAAAAAAAAAAAAAAAACTCTACCATATATTACCTTTATGCTGTGGGGTGACATCTTCCTCTACAGGCTGTGTACTAATCAGTTCCCCTTCCAAAGTAGGCGTGTCTCTTCCTACAATTACAGTAGAGTTATATTTTAAGGTGGAATGAAACTGGCTTGAATGTTGTAATTTATGACCACTTGCACAGTAGTAGTAGTAGTTTAAGTTTTATACCAAAATTTTCAATATAAAACCACTCATGTACAAAAACAGCCCTAAAGCACAAAAAGCCAGAGAACAGTGTATTAGGGCCCCAGTGTTTTCAATTCCTCACCATTCTGAACACTTTCTAAGGGAGGTTGACTGTCATCGCTGTCAGCAAAGAGGTCCATAGTTTTGGATTTGTTGAGTTCAGACTTCTTTTTCTTTGGTTTTGTTTTTTGTGCATCTGAAAACGAGAGAAGGAGATCTAAACAAGGACTCAGATCATACTGCTTTAAGAATAATCAAATTTTAGCAAATAATAATAATAATAATAATAATAATAATAATAATAATAATAATAATAACAACAACAGTTTATACAGAATAGTCTGTTACAGTATAAATATTTACCAGAATTTTCTTTATCATCATCTAGGTCCAAGTGCAGGTGTATATCCTCCTCCTCTACCATCATGTCATCATCATCTTCATCTTCATCCTCAGCCTCTTCATCAACAAATGGATTTCTCTGTGATAAATAAAACAAATTTATGGAGGCAGATTTAACACAAAACAATAATAGCCAGGGAGATGAATGAAGAGGTTTAACAGTCAATGCCATTTGATAAAGAAACCCATATGGTTGAGAGAAAGAAGATAAAAGTATTCTTTTATTATTCACTTTGTAATTTTTTTGGTCTTCAGCACAATTTTAGCCACCCTAGACTTTCACAATGACTTATTTCTTACTTCTCTGTCCTTTTCATCATCATTCAGATAATCTTCATTCTCTTCCATATCTTCCTCTTCATCCTCATCCCCCTCAGCATCAGTATCTGTCTGGTCTGTCAACTCGGCCTCTAGGTCTTCCTCCTCATTTTGCTCCTCCTCGTAACCTGACCAGTGACACATAACCAATGAATGAATGAATGAATGAATGAACGAACAAATTGAGAATTAACTTTTCTAAAAAATAATGTGGGCAGGCAAAATGTATCAAACCCTAACAAAGGTGAAGTTGGTTTTTGGGTTGAATTGTTGATTCGATAAATAAATAAATAGAAAATTACCTAGGCATATGTATCAAGGTTGCATATTTTATTTCAAAAATTAAATTATCAACAGTGAATTTTTGTAAAAAATAATTTCAAAAATGAAATTAGTTAACATGACAATGGCACCATTTTGTTACTTGATATGGTATTGAGAAAAAATCGAAAATAACTAGAAACAAAAAATGATCATCTTTTCTGAAACATCCTACAAACTATTCTTATAATTTACCAACTTTTGAATGCAGTGAAGTCAATGCCAAAACTGAAAACAAAAATACAGCCTTCATATTTGTAATTGAGCAGATTTACAATACCTTCCTCATTCTCCAGCTCGTATAATTCCTGACGCTGTTGTCTTGCAGCTTCCCTTTTTGCCTTAATTCCTAGTTGTAGTTTTTCCCTTAATTTGACAAGTTTAGCCCCTAATAAATAATAAACAAAACTGTTTAGGTTGCAACTTAAATTTGAATTCAAGTAAATGCAATGCCAAATACCTTATTTTTATATGCTGATAAATGTTTACATATTCAAGTATCCCTCTTAAAGTCATAAATATCATTTTATGATTTTTTTTTACATTCTAACCTGGTTTTTTCAGTTCATCTGGTTCTTCCTCTGCCTCCAGAGTAATGGTGAATTTGTTTAGTTTTAATTCCTCTTGGTTATTGCCTGTGACTTCTTTTGTGACGGTGCTGCAATGTATTCAAATAATAACAGTAAACTTACAACTGTGTAAACTTGATCTTAGCATCCTTTATGATAATCCACAGTTTCACATAAACCTACATCTCACATGGGGTATGAAAACATGATTCTAAATACATTTTTATAAGTCAATAAGACAACAATTAAACCTCTAAAAGAAAAGCTGCAGTAACAACAAGATCATTTATCAAATTTTCATTTCCACACATACCTAACTTCCATTTCTCTCTTGGGCTTAGCAGCCCTTTTTGCAGAATGTTGTATCAGCCTTTCCATCAACTTGTCTATACCTGGGCGCTTCACCTTTAAGGACACATCCTCTCCAAGGTCTATAAAGTCTGCCCCAGCACCTCCACTTAATTTAGGTGTGTTCTTTAAATCAACATGTAGTGCTGACAATTTTGGTGTTAAGGTACTTCTTTTTTGTGTTGATTTAGGAGTCAGGCTGACGGACTTGTCCGCATTTGCAGAAGGGTTCTTGTCCAGATTTTCAACTACTTGGGGAGTATGCGTCTGTTTAGATTGGTCTTTATTTGAGCAGTTGGAATCATCTTCAGAAGAAATAGGGGATATTTCAATTCCAGAGTCCAACTCTTTTGGTTCACTATCTGAGTTACCACTACTGATTAATGCGTCAGATGATCTGGGATTTAACAGAGGTTGATCTGGAACCACCTCACTTTTGGCCTGTTCACTCATTAAATCATTGTCTTTCATATTAATATCACTAGATTCACATTGCCCCTGGTCTCTTTGCTCTTCACATGCTCTTCCCTCAGTTTGAACCAAATCAGGTAATTCTTCTTCATCAACGTCATTTCTTTCTTTTTTGTCATTATTTGTGTCTGTTAATAATGTTCCTGTTATTTGTTCCTCTGTGTTTTGGTTTTCAGCTTCAGGTTTCTCCACCTTTTCCTCTTCATCATCAGGTAGGCAAGTTGTCATTGGAATCTGTGGTAATTTACTGGGAGGGAGTTTCCTAAACGGACAAGTGTATAACTGTTTAAAACTATATCCAAGATCATAAGTACTGTTATACAACTGTCTTAAAATTTTTACCCTGAAAATGTGATAATTAAAATTTACTTCAAGTAAAAGAAAAATATAAAATTTTCATTAAGTTTTTTTTTTATTTCAAGTTGAAAAATATGTACCAAGGTATGAGTATTATTCAAAAGAATAAATTGGAAAAAGAAGCATTCATCATAATCTTTCTCACGTATGCTCATTAATAGAGGACTTTTAATGACTATTTTCTTAATATTTACTTACCACAATGGCCCTTTTACTGCTTGAAGCTGTTGCTGTTTTTGCTGGGTCTTGTTAAGCAAGGCTTGTAAAGACAGAGGTTTAGGTTTGTGATAGGGAATACGCACTGCTGATTCTGAAAAACAATTTACAGTCAAGTATTATGCTACAACAAAAATAGGTCGATAAGTGCAGGATTACTCCCATACTAAGTAACATCAGATATTCATTACAATATACCTCTATAAAGAAATGTTCATACATCATTTTGAGTCAATATGAGTAAATGGTGTATCATACAGAAAAATTGCCTTCCTTTCTCATAACATTTATTTTCAGTATTAAATCTCTTTCAAAACTAAATAAATTTAAAAATTATTTTAGATACCTCTTACTATTCTCTGTGTTTCACTATGAACATCAAGATTATTTTTACTCTGCTTCCTTGCCCCAGCAGATACTTTAGAAGCACCCTGAAAAAAATAGTATCAAAATTATCAAGAAATTCCATCCTAAATGAACACTACCTATCATTGGTAAGGTATTTTGTTTTCTTTATGTACAGAAACTTCCTTATGCACTCAGAACATCTAATCTGATAAATTTGTAAAACTTGGTTGCTTTTTATTATTTACTATTATTATCTTTTTTGTCTTAAGCATTTTGTAAGGTCTTACCCCCTTTAAGTTATATTTTGGATTAAGAGGTTTGTTTGGTTGGTCATCTTCCTCATCACAACTTTCACTTTGATCGGACTCCTGAGGCTGACTTTTTGCTTCTGTAATCAAAATTTTATTTAAAAGGAGAATAAATCAAAGTTTGAACCGATCTTCTCAGTGTTATAATATATTATATATTAATAAATAAATATAAAAATAAGCTGTTCATGAGTCAATGATATTAGAGTTAGGTTACTTTTCAAAAAAATTAATTTCCTAAAAAGCTGCTTGACTGAACAAAACAGTCTTTTGATCTTTAATAATTTATTTCCACTTTTCTAATTTAAGGAGATAAATTTCACCTATGTTTCCTTCATCCTCGCTCTCCCCTTCACTATCAATCAGGTCTGGCTGCAGAATTCTTGACAGCTGAAAAATACATCAGCCTCTTTCAAATGCTTTCATTTACTAATATTGAGACATATATGGCACAGTGTTCCGATAAATTTCTCATTTACTAAGCAATACTTTTTTTGCAATGGCGTGTGCTTAAAAATGCCAAATATGCCCTTTAACATGCATAAACTTCAGTAGTCTTTTCCTGCTCGAAATGGCAAGTGTCAAAAAAAATTCTGTGACACTCTCCCACCAGATTTTTTTTCTAGATTTGATAATCCTGAAAGCACTACAAATGCACACCATGTGATTATTGTTTATTCTGACTGACTGTCATCAATACAGTCCCGTTTTTATTAAATGTGTCTGTGCCTTAAAAACACACCTTTGTAACAGAACTTGCATTTTCTTTCATCTCAATATCACCATCAGTTTTATCACTCTCAGATTTATCCTCCTGATCACTCTCTGAACCTGCATCTTCCTTGGGTTCTAAAATATAAATTGAACTGAATGCTAAAGGAATAATATAAGAGAAAAACCATTCCAACAATGTCAATTCTGTATAAAACATTTTAACAGTTTATATGTAGGTAGCATATGTTGATCAATTAAAATTCTGAAAATGTAGCAAATCATAAAATGCATACCTGTCCCTTCTTCCTGGTCAGTTTTCTGGACTTGAGGGTCCAAATTTTCTTTTAAAGAATCCGGTGGGCAACCTTCATCCTCCTCATCGCTGTCAAATATGGCTGGTTTGATGGTCTTTCTGGTTTTCTTCAAGATAATCTCATCATCATCATCACTATCTTCAGCAGCACCAGGGAGTGGCACCTGTTTTATCATACATTAAAACCACTTACAAAAACAATCTCACCATTATATCAACTATGTTAACCTACTAACAAAACTTGGACTCAACATCCCAACAGATATACTTGAAATTTTACACAGAGGCATATTTACCAACCATAGTATCATATATTTTAATAAATAGTTGTTCTACTAATGACAAATAACTATCCCGAGATGAAATGTGGTTGCACAAATAGAATAGCCATCTTATTCTACTTTTATTTCTATTTCAAATGATAAACATCAAATCAAATTTACTTACTGAAACATTTCAATGTTATCCAGAAGGTAAATTAAGAATTTTAATGGGTAGAATCTAATTTACAATTATGCCCCAAAATTAGAGGTATTTGATTTTCGATGATTTTTTCAATTTTTTTCAGTTTAGTTTTGTGTTGACTGATGAAGGTCACCACACTGAGAAAACATAGAAAATTAAAGACTAATATTATAATTAATAATTTGTACGGGGCATACCAAAACACTCGGGTCTCTTTACCTCATTAACAACGTGCTCTGGAGCTCCAAGCATTTCCGAGGATTCCAGTTTTGTGCCAAATTTTCGGTGTTAGTAGATACAGCTCATCTGTTGGTTCAAAATAGCAGATCGTACATAAAAATCAGAATAATAACAAAACCTCTACGGAAAACTTCCCGCTGAAATCTGGCGCGGATATATTCGACAATAGAGGGCGCTAAAATGAAAGACACATAATATATCTATAGACATAAAAGAGTCATCATCATTATGATTTTGGGCCAATTTTTTATTTTTGTCCAGTATTGTACATTTTTTTGTTAAATAATTTCAATAAATATAATCAACCACCAGTATACTCAGTATATGAGTATAAGCTTGTCTTTCAAAGAGCCCTCTATCGTCGCTTTGAAAGGTGAAGGTGACTAACAACATATTTGCAGCAACAGAAAAAAATAACAATTATATGTACTGGTGATGTGCAGTATTCACAAAATGTCGTATGAGAAACTGCAGTTTTAGTAAAGTTTTAAGAATAGAACGATAACAAGGGAACCTGGGCCAAGTTTATGTAAGTTTAATGCGAAAACGAATACTGTAATTTAGTCATTCAAATCTGAACTGTCTTTTCCAATGACAAAATCATAAAAATTTGTTTTAACAATCGACTGTGTTAGTTGTATTGGTTTGCGGTTTTTATACTAATATTCCTTGTTATCCTGGTTGGTTTTCAGTCTAAGTTTACATTGTCCCGTTTTTAGTGCAGCAATTACTAAATAAATTATAATGTAATTACATGTAAGACACCCAAATTGTTTATATCAGGAGAGTTAGCACAGTCAACATACATACATATCCTGTAACAGTTTGGGGATGGCAGAAGTCCATGTGATTGGACAGGTGATTGGCGCCACAGGTTTTCCTGACCAAAGTTTATTTTGCAAATGGGGAATTCACACAGGTACAGTAGCTTTAGCTAATATGTAAAGTTAGTGCTAAATTGATACTTGGGCAAAAAATAGTTGTGTTGTGAGACTAAACCAAGAAAATTTATGTCATATTGCTGAAAGAAACAGATTTGAAAAAGTTATATTATGCAAACTTATCTAATAATAACAAGGTTTGAAAAACTTAGTTTTAACAGCCAAACAATTTTCATCCATTTCTTTTCACATATTTCCACTTAAGACTTCATATGCATGTAAGAGTGTGTCTGGAATCTCACACTAATTGTCAATGACAGATAATTCTTAATGTGGTATGTTTGCAGGTAGTGCCTGGAGAGTACTGGCAGGGTTGAAAGAAGGACAAACCCAGGTGGACAACCCACAGGATGATGAAATAACACACTGGTGCCATCCTATAGATATCCACTTTGCCACCAAAGGATTACAAGGTACTCTCTCTGTCACATTGTGCAGTTGAACTAGAGGGATTGGGTATTTGAAGACCAAAACCAGACTAATTTAAGCAAAGAGAACAATATTGCAAATATTATTATTTTTATTATAATTTCAGTTACTGTTATTTGTATTACCACAATAATTGATTTTTTTTTGTTCATGTAAAATATCAGCTGATGCATATTTTCTATAAATCATTTTCAGGCTGGCCAAAAATACACTTCCAAGTTTGGCATCAGGACAGTTACGGTAGAAATGAACTTTACGGATATGGTTTCTGTCACATACCCATGTCACCAGGAATTCATGACATAGAATGTCCAACATGGATGCCAAAGGGGACATTCAGGGAACAGATTTCACAGTTTTTCCTTGGTGGGGGACCCCAGTTGAGAGACCCAGACTTTGTATACAATGGTAACAACAGGTTTACATTATCAACTGTTGCCATGGGAAAAGTTCACTTACATTTAGGGATCATCCTGAGGAATTTTGACAAGTTTGGAATTGAATGCTAACATTTCTTGACTGACAGGCTTGGCTGATGTCTCAACTGACAGATTAAAGTTAAAAATATTCCATTGGACAACTTTCAGAAGTCAGAACTGTTTTATAAAATATTTGTGAGCAACTTTTTTTAAATACCATAAATGTAAATTCAAGATAACAATACCTGTAATATTTTATTTGCTAGTAAAGTTGTGTGTAAATAGTTTTGTCTTACTGAGTTTGCATTTTTTTTTCAAAATGATCTTTGATACAAGTGCAGGGGTTTATATGTGTTCTATTTATTTTAAGAAGAAATGAGATATATGGCAAATTGTTTTTATGATGTCAATTTACAGAAAAATATCATTCAGTGGTGCAAAGTCTGTAACTGATTTCTCTGCATGACTTAGTGTTTGGTAGTACTTCATATAGTAGTCTTATTTTAGCTTTGAAAATTGTATTGTTTTCATGTTTTTGTAGAAGTTTTGTGAAAAAAGGTACACAACATTTGTTCATTTTATTTATCTCGCTTTATTATAATACGTTTATAATGATGTATAGAATAAATTTATAAACCAAAACTCTGAGACTGTATTTTTTTTCAGGTAAAATTTTTAAAGAAGTTTCATGTGTATGAAGATATAAAATATTTAAATTCTAAAAAGTATTCACCACTATACTTAAAAGGCACATCCTTTACATTTTATATAAAATTTTCACCTTTTGATAAAGATGATAGTATTCTATAAAATGTATTGCTGTAAATATGATTAGAAAGTAGATTTTTATCACAAAAAACATAATAGATAAATATTTCTTTTAACAAAACTACCACACATATTTTATATAATAACATCCAGCCCTTTTCTGCTCAGCCGTCTTCTGTGGCCCAGTAACTGTAATCTGTAACAATTCTGACTCGCCTTTCATGTTTTTATGGTGCGATCAGACGCTCTGCTGTGTCTCCATCTTCTTTTCGTGGACTCTGACAAGCGGCTCTCTCTTCACTCTCAGCACTCACTTGTTGACTTTTACACCTTGACCTCGTTCGGACTCGGGTGTCTCCGTTCGATCCCAGCAGCCGAAAGGCTTGGTGAGAAAACCATGGATGTGAAATGAATTCCTGTATGTTTGGCCGTCTTCTGTAGTCAAAGGTAAATGCATATTTGACAAGAGCAACAACCTGCAACGAAACTTTCCTCTGCCTGCCTGGCCAGTAAAGAGATAGTCGCCGATGTTCGTCCAGAAGACTTGAATTCCCTTTGCTCTCGTCGAACGGCATTTTCCCGGTGACCATGATGTATAAAATCACTCCTAATTATGAACAAATAAAAATGGACGTATTTTTTAAACGACAGGCATATGTATCTCATGACCTCTAGTAAGTAATGGGAATTTTTTTCACGGCGGGGAAAACGTTTTTCAAACTGTATACTACTCAAATTGTTTCTTGATGCCTTTTCAATGAATTGTATTTGAATACACAACACTTCGATTTTTCACATTATTTATTTATTTATTATTTATTTATTTACAATGTAGAAGAAGAAAAGCTTAACTTACCAAGTGCCCAAACATCTGCCTTGAAAGGTTGGTAGGGTAGCCCTATAAGGATCTCAGGAGCAGCATATGCCTTAGACCCGCAGTAGGTCTTGCTGAGTTCCTTCATACTCTCCGGCTTCGCAAAGCCAAAGTCGCAAATTTTCATATTCATGTTAGAATCCAACAACAAATTTTCCAATTTCAGGTCTCTGTGACTTATTCCCTGTTCGTGTAAATACCGCACGGCATCAGAGACCTGGCGCATCCATACAAAAGTCTTGCTTTCGGATATTGCCCCTTTCTTTTGTATAAATTTTAGCATATCCCCGTTGTCAGCATATTCAAGTATCATAAAGATTCTATTGTTGTTTTCAAATTGTTCTAACATTTTAACTATATGAGGATGAGACAGGCTGGGCCAAATTTGCATTTCTCTGGGTAAAAACTTCAGTTGGAAATCTACAGGCGCTCGCTGTTTATCTATTATCTTCACGGCAACTTTTTCATTGACCGATTTCCGAAAGGCAAGAGCAAACTTCACTTTTGAGTAGGAGCCGCTTCCCAGCGTTTCTCTGACTAAATATCCCCTCCTGGCTAATATTGCACGATAGGTAGGCCTATATCCCGCAACAGGCATCAAATCGTGGTCCCGTTTCAGAGATACTGGTTCACATTCGTTTTGCATCTTTTGTAATTCGTCACACAAATGATGTGGACTTGTGGCGCTGGATATTCTTGGTGGTGGTCCAGGGGATTCCATTTTCTTTGTCGTCGCTTCTTTTCAATGTCGGCCTCCACGAAATGATATTTTGCTATGGTTACTGTCTGTAGCGTCACGTGAAGAAACTATGGTGATAAAATCAACACCATGCAGCCGGTTGTGACGTTGTGCTTGGCTGTGACGTCACGTTACGTTTTTTCGTCATGAAAAGCTCCCGTCACGTTTTGTAAGTAATTCTTTTGTTGAAAAGTAATTTATTCATTTTCAGATTTTAAAAGTTTCAATTCATCAAAGCATTCTAATTTGATTAATACTTTGTAGCCATCCTTTCTTTGACATAATGTTCGATTTTAATATCAATATATCTTATAACCTCGGGCCGCTCCTATCGGAATGTAGGGATTGAATTGTATCATGTACGTAAGGCCATCTAAAGCGTTTTCTACTTCTTGTTTGAGAGTGTGCTAGAAAATAACGCTCCAAGAAGTGATTGGGTGTGTGCAGGGTGAGGTGTATAGGATACAAAAGTAGTAATGAAATTCCGCCTCGATTTGCTCTGCGCCTCTGCGTTTATGGCAATTAATGTATAAATGATAGATAGGTACATTCCTAGGAAGTAATGTTATATACTCTTATCTCTTATCTTAGAAGTAATAAACTGTCATCGCTCTTTTCTTGTTCAATCGCCGATATATATGTTCTCGATTTTAATACAAGTATTACATAATTAAAATATGTCTTGTTTTGATCAATCAAATTTTATTACAAGCAAAAAATAAAGCGCACATTACATCATAATATTTCCCAGCGTCATGATAGACAAGCAAGTCACAGTGAAATTTAAACAATTAATGCACAAAACGCAAGAAAAAGGGCATGTATAAATGGAATAAATAGATTCAAGGCATTTGCACCTGTCGTTCATCTTGCCATCTACATTGCATGTGTATAGTACTGCATTTCCCGTATTTATGATTGCTGCCAGTTAAACACATCTAGCCAAATCTGCCATTTCACCACGATTGAAAAAACGTATGGTACATTTAACTATCCAATGATAATTGCAGTTACATGTACATGTAATATTATTGTCAACACATTAAATTAACTCTCGTGAACTAAAAGTTTTGATGACAAATACCAACACAATAGAGAAGGTTTCGATTTTAATCAACAAATCAGTCGTCGTTCCGTTGTCTTTTGCGTTTTCGAGCGTCGGTTCCATCCTGTTGGTATACAGACAGTTTAGATAGGTTTCTTCTTTGTCTTGTTACAAGGGGGTACCTCGGCGTTTCTTTTTCCATTCTCATTTTCCACAGCTCCTCCGTCAGTTCACGCTTCTCCTTTTCCCAGCGTTCTCTGTCTTCGTCAAATCTCCGGCGTTCGTCTTCTTTCGTTTTCTCAAGCTCTGAATTATTTGACAATAGTTTCCCATGCTCTGCAGAGAGACGCTCTATCTGTCCACTCAACTGTTGATTCTGTCTTTTAATACCTGTCAATTCTGATCGAGCGCATCCATCTAAAATGTACTCCTTCTGCATTGATTTTATTTTGGCGTGTACATCTTTTATTTGTCCTTCTTTTTCCTTTGCAAAATTATTCAACAGCTCCGAATGTTGATTTTTTAGTTCCGAAATTTCGTTTTGGTTTTTCTTTTCGACAACAGTCAGTTCTTTTTTTAGATTGAGTAGTTCTTGTTGCAAATCACAGATTGTCTCGTTTTTGAGTCTGATCAGATCTTTCTGAT
Organism: Lingula anatina; assembly: GCF_001039355.2. The sequence goes on from NW_019775214.1 coordinate 334,710, forward strand.
CATCAATTTTCTTTAGATGGCATTGTTCTCTGTCAGTAAAATCATTTACCAAAGCATCTACTTGCAATTTGATTTGGACTGCCTTTCCGACATATGGTGCATGGGAAAACTCAATTTCCTTTGTGGGACCTATCTGAGTTTTCAAAATTCTTAGTTCTTCTTCAAGTTGATTTATTTTCTCTTTCATTTTTTCTTTATCTTTCCTCTGTGCTTTTGCTCTTTCCTTAAATTCTTGTCTTTTAAGGAAACTTTCTGAAAAGTTAGAGGTGGATAAAGTCGGATTAGTTTGATCGTATTTGTTACTGACACTTGTATCATATAAACTAGGTAAAAACAGACTTTAAAGAGCCTAATAGCTAATTGAAGTAGGCCTATTAGGGGCGGATCCAGGATTATTTAGGAATGACAGGCCTCGGATACGAAGCCGACCCTCGGCCCCCTTGGAGTGTTTTGGAGGGCAAAGGGTCCCATTTGGAATGTTTAAGAACTATTAATCAGCTTGTCAAAATTCTTATTTCAAGAATGGAATATTTGTGTGTTTTTTTTTCAGAAACCCAAGGGGGGTAGAACCCCCCTGACCCCCCTCTAAATCCACCACTGAGTATATAAATTGCACTAGTAAAGTTCAACATCAACATACCAAAATAACACATGCCCATTTAACTTGGATATATTCTCACGGTCGTATCACCTGTAATTATTTTATTAACTTTTCAATAGCACAAAACCCATTTATTTATTCGAGTCATTTTGCACATATTTTGTGTATTTTGACTGCACTTCGCAGCGGAAGCGATGGGAGTTTAGTGACCCATAAGATATTTAGCAAAAGCATTATTCAAGACAGCATTGCGATCAATAATGAAAGCATAATTTTTAGTTCGAATATTTTCTCCTGTTAAAAAAACGAAACAAACACAAGTAAGCTCATTATACTCTGTTGGTCAATGTTGACCAAAGTTTTTTTCAACGGAGGAAAATATATGAAAAGAGTCTATAATTATAAGGTGAGACTATTTCGTTTTCAAAAACAAAACGTCTCTATATTACAAGGGGCGGATCCAGAGATATTTTCTGACAGTCTTCCAAATTATATTTGTTGTTCCATCCTCCGACAGAAAAAATTACATACCAACAATGTAAACTCTAAAAAAAAAGCTTAAGGCGCTGTCTTTCCATCGTCTTATTTTGCAGGGCCGTAGCCTCCGGGGGAGCAGGGGGGGGGGGGGGGCGGGCCCCCCCCCCCCCCCCCCC
>NW_019775214.1:336177-409262 GCF_001039355.2 Lingula anatina
AATGAATTCAAAATTATATTCAATATTTCAAAACATATATGTGTATAGAACAAAAATCCATGACTGTCTCAACTGAAATTCAATTTTTAATTTTTACCATGTCTTTAACATTACGCAAAGAGCCCTATATGGTAACGTATGTTCCAAAAACGTACGGTAACGTATGTTCCTTGCTACGGTGGCCCACAAGTGCACTCCAAATTCCAAACGACACTCCCAATTCTAAACCTCACACCGAATACTTAAACTTCACTCTCAATTCTTAAACCCCACTCCGAATTCGCAAACCTCACTCCGAATTCGTAAACGTCACTCCAAATTGAAAAAGCTCACTCCGAATTCGTAAACCCCACTCCGAATTCGTAAACCTCACTCCGAATTGATGTGATTTTTTTTTTCTGCAACATGTTCTTAAATATTCTGATACTATGTTTTTTTTCCCAGCAACATGAACTTCAGTTCTTATGAATGATAAATGTTTCTTATCTATGATGTAGGATATTTCTGAAGAGGAAATCATTTCTGAAGTATAAAAATACCTCCTGATATGTGTATAGATGTGATTTTTGGCATTGAAATCATATTTCTGAATACTATTTATTGGTTCTGGGCTGTGATAAACATGTTCTGCAATTATTTCCCCTTTGGCTTGCCATAATTTTCCCCATTTTTAAATATTTTGTGACAAGCAAACTAAAGTCTCTCAAAATCAATTAACCGCTCTATACAGAAGATTATTATAATTTTAGCAACGTTATACTTGTAGGAGATAAATCAATGAACAAAAATAGTGATGACTGAATTTTCAAAGTGAGTAGAACGTTTCACAGTTGGACTTTTTGTATTTGTGACAGTAACGTACAGTGTATGTTCCTTTTTAGGGTTAAACGATGAATTATTTTTAAAAATCATTCATGGTTCCAGGAGAGTGAAACTTTTATACAAGCTTCTTCATATGGGACCCTAAAATAATCAAACACGGTTAGCAATCTGTGCAATAAATATTTTTAATAACATGCTTGTGACATCTCTATATTGGGTTTGGGTGATTATCAATTGTGTTAGCGCTACAATGCAGAATCTACGTCTCACCAAACACAATGATAAATCGAAAACGAGTCTGTCTCATTAAAGCCGCCATTTTGCTTTGTAGCCGCACGCGTTTTTCATACAAGTTCGTCATTGGAGTGCCTTTGACTATCTGAATGACGGCTGTCTCACATGTACTGCAAAATTGATGTGGTTAAGTCGGTATGTGTAATTATTATACCAGACTTTATACTTTTCAGCACAAGCTAGTAAATGTAACTATTTTCTAATATCAAGCGCATTCGAATGTCACGAGAGCTTAGGACAGGTCATTAAGGGTGAACATCGAAGACTAAGTAGGTAATAATAGAAAAACTACCTTATTGAACAACCAAGGCATTGATTTAAGCCTCCACAAAGCTGAACTAAGAAAAAAATTACCGAGTAAGTTTTATAGGCTTATTATATAATGAAGTAAGGCTCTCAAAGTCATAGGTATCGAATTATTATTCATTGATTGCCAAATTCATCCAGTGAATATTTCAGATTTTGAATTTCCTTCAAATTTTAAATCTGTGTTATGCAGAGGAATTTCAAACTTGATAGAGTCCGGTAATTGTATTAAAAGTACAGTAAGAGCACACATGGGACATGAGCATCAACTCAAATAGCTTTTTGGCATTTCATTTTCAATAATCACCTTTTTCCATTGTCAAGCACTTCACATATCTTTATTTTGGTGCTATTGGATGTATGCATGTTCATCCTTAAAGTTGTTAAAGATTTTATCTGAACTGAAATTTTGGGGAGGGTATGGATCTTATTCCCATACCTAGCTGATGATAATTATTGATAACAAATTTGGACTCCAGTATTATATCAAGTGTTATCAAGTATCATAGTGTTTAAACTAAGAATTAAGCTTTGGAATGTATATTATATGCATAAAGCCTATTGCATTTTTTATCTGTGACAGTGTAGTCAAAACATTTTTGTCATTATAAATGTTAAAACTGTCCAAATTTTTAGAGAATTTGAAATATACATTTATCCATTCATAAAATTTGTTTCTTTTTGCAGATATTAATCCTTGGAGTTAAAACCAATCTCTAAGCATCAGAAATACCTCACAAGGTATTTGCTCTAATTCAAAATGTCTTATCCTCCAAGACAGCCCATGGGCATGCCATCCATGCCACCTGGCATGATGCCACCAGGATATGGATATGGCATGGGTAAGTACATAATATGATAAGGAACTTTTTTCATTTGATTGTGCCATGCTTGCCATTTGACTGTCAGGGGAAGTAGGATAACAATTCACAGTATCACGTGGCATATTAATGTTTGAATTTAAAGCTGACCTTGGTCCAGTCATTGCTCAGCCATGCAAGTTCAGTTTGATTCTCACAGACTATAAGGCTGCTTATATTACATCCAACTGTGACTTACTTGGGTACTGTCATCAGGAAAAAGTCCACCAGAACTTGTGTGAAATGAAATGTTTTTTTTTTTCTGAATTGTTTTTGTGGGAAAAGCTGTGCTATGTAAATCAAGTATTATTTGAATAAATGCCAAATAACAAGCGGGTTGATTCAAAGCGGGACCAAGAATTCTTATATATAGCCCAAATAACCTGAGTAATTACAATAATGAGTAGAATTTTTTTTCCTGACACAGTATATAAAGAATATCAATTCCTTCCTGTCACTAGTATATTTGATTGTCTGCAAAAACATGAGGAACCAGTGGGAATTCTTTTTCATGAAAAGAAATAACTACTAAATGTAAAAAAAATTGCATGCATTTCTGTCAATGAAGGGAACATTTGAAGTCACTTATTCCAATACTGATACAGTTGCTTTCTTTACCTTGCTTTCATTAGACTCATCCCAGAAACATGTTGTCAGATAAAGTGAAAAATTGGATAAGAACAAAAAGAAGCATTGATTTCAAAATTATTGATCTGTTTTTCTTTTCAGGCATGATGCCTATGAATATGGGAATGATGGGGGTAAGTTAAGATTTTTCCCAGTTGAATTGCAATAGAATTTCTGTNCGCATAAGAAACAATATATTAAGACGAAAAACAGATTAAAACGGATTTTGCTTGCACTTTCGATATTTCCCTATTAAATGCCTCATGCCAGCTTAACTCAATACGTTTATTCACATTCCATCGAAGTGCGTTTTCACAGTCGTACAAAATCATGACTACACCAAGACGCATTCACCCAAACCAAATATAGAGGTGCATTTCACATGCTGAAGTGTCAAAAAAAAAAAAATAAATAAATAAATAAATAATGAATTCAAAATTATATTCAATATTTCAAAACATAAATGTGTATAGAACAAAAATCTATGACTGTCTCAACTGAAATTCAATTTTTAATTTTTACCATGTCTTTAACATTACGCAAAGAGCCCTATATGGTAACGTATGTTCCAAAAACGTACGGTAACGTATGTTCCTTGCCATTTAATTTTCATTTTAATGCCGCGTTTCGATATATTTTTTAGTGGTTCAGTCATGGTAAATTAGACGTTTTTATAAATATCTAAACTGTATCTCAAGGGGCTTTGCGTCACTAGGTAACAGTTGGAAAAACAGTTGGACGTTTTGTATTTGTGACAGTAACGTACAGTGTATGTTCCTTTTTAGGGTTAAACGATGAATTTTTAATCATTCATGGTTCCAGGAGAGTGAAACTTTTATACAAGCTTCTTCATATGGGACCCTAAAATAATCAAACACGGTAAGCAATCTGTGCAGTAAATATTTTTAATAACATGCTTGTGACATCTCTATATTGGGTTTGGGTGATTATCAATTGTGTTAGCGCTACAATGCAGAATCTACATCTCACCAAACACAATGATAAATCGAAAACGAGTCTGCCTCATTAAAGCCGCCATTTTGCTTTCTAGCCGCACGCGTTTTTCATACAAGTTCGTCATTGGAGTGCCTTTGACTATCTGAATGACGGCTGTCTCACATGTTCTGCAAAATCGATGTGGTTAAGTCGGTATGTGTAATTATTATACCACACTTTATACTTTTCAGCACAAGCTAGTAAATGTAACTATTTTCTAATATCAAGCGCATTCGAATGTCACGAGAGCTTAGTACAGGTCATTAAGGGTGAACATCGAAGGCTAAGTAGGTAATAATAGAAAAACTACCTCATTGAACAACCAAGGCATTGATTTAAGTCTCCACAAAGCTGAACTAAGAAAAAAAAATTACCGAGTAAGTTTTATAGGCTTATTATATAATGAAGTAAGCCTCTCAAATTCATATTAATAGGTATCGAATTATTATTCATTGATTGCCAAATTCATCCAGTGAATATTTCAGATTTTGAATTTCCTTCAAATTTCTAATCTGTGTTATGCAGAGGAAGTTCAAACTTGATAGAGTGCGGTAATTGTATTAAAAGTACAGTAAGAGCACACATGGGACATGAGCATCAACTCAAATAGCTTTTTGGCATTTCATTTTCAATAATCACCTTTTTCCATTGTCAAGCACTCCACATATCTTTATTTTGGTGCTATTGGATGTATGCATGTTCATCATTAAAGTTGTTAAAGATTTTATCTGAACTGAAATTTTGGGGAGGGGAGGGTATGAATCTTATTCCCATACCAAGCTGATGATAATTATTGATAACAAATTTGGACTCCATTATTATATCAAGTGCAAGCATAGTGTTTAAACTAAGAATTAAGCTTTGGAATGTATATTATATGCATAAAGCCTATTGTATTTTTTATCTGTGACAGTGTAGTCAAAACAGTTTTTGTCATTATAAATGTTAAAACTGTCCAAATATTTAGAGAATTTGAAATATACATTTACCCATTCATAAAATTTGTTTCTTTTTGCAGATATTAATCCTTGGAGTTAAAACCAATCTCTAAGCATCAGATATACCTCAAAAGGTATTTGCTCTAATTCAAAATGTCTTATCCTCCAAGACAGCCCATGGGCATGCCATCCATGCCACCTGGCATGATGCCACCAGGATATGGATATGGCATGGGTAAGTACATTATATGATAAGGACCTTTTTTCATTTGATTGTGCCATGCTTGCCATTTGACTGCCAGGGGAAGTAGGATAACAATTCACAGCATCATGTGGCATATTAATGTTTGAAATAAAGCTGACCAGTCCAGTCATAACCCAGTCAGGCCAGTGCAGTTTGATTCTCACAGACTATAAGGCTGCTTATATTACATCCAACTGTGACTTACTTGGGTACTATCATCAGGAAAAAGTCCACCAGAACTTGTGTGAAATGAAATGTTTTTTTTTTTTTAATTGTTTTTGTGGGAAAAGCTGTGCTATGTAAATCAAGTATTCTTTTAATTAAAGCCAAATAACAATTTTATTCAAAGCAGGACCAAGAATTCTTATATATAGCCCCGATAACCAGGGTAATTTTAATAATGAGTAGAAGTTTTTTGTTCCTAACATGGTATATAAAGAATATCAATTCCTTCCTGTGACTAGCATATTTGATCATCTGCAATACACGAGAGACCAGTGAAAATTCTTTTTCATGAAAATGAAATTGCTATTTAATGTAAAAAAAAAAATTGTGTGCATTTCTGTCAGTGAATTGAACATTTGAAGACACTTATCCCAATACTGCTACAGTTGCGTTCTTTACCTTGCTTTCATTAGACTGGTCTCAGAAAAGTTGTCAGATAAAGTGAAAAATTGGATAAGAACAAAAAGAAGCATTGATTTTAAAATTATTGATCTGTTTTTCTTTTCAGGCATGATGCCTATGAATATGGGAATGATGGGGGTAAGCTAAGATTTTTTCCCAGTTGAATTGCAGTAGAATTTCTATATAATATTGAACTTTGCAAATAATTCATATGAATTAACAGCCAGCATAAACTATACCTTTCAGAAACCTGCATAAAGCTACACTAAAAAAAAGTATATTTTCATATGAGTGCAGTCTGTGGAGTAGATGTATTTAGCATTTTGCTGATGAAAAATCAGATCTCTTAGAGTCCGGTTAATTGAGATTTGTCTTCTTCAGATGATGCGTCCTGGCATGCCCATGCCTCCCAACCCTGCAGCCAACCAAAACAACACGATGAAACAGAATCAGAAAAAACTTGTGCCTCAGGAGATACCAAATGTAAGTAGTCCTAACCTCCATTATAAAATGTTTACCTTACCTGGGATTTTTGTACCACCTGCATGGAGCTGAAAGTAATTAAGGTTTAACCCAGAGCCATTTAGTTTCGTTGCTTCCAGTGGATATAAAAACATTACTGTCTCACCTTATAAACCACAAGGACGCATTCCTCCATATGTTGAAGCTTGGTTACATTTTATCTGTACTTGAGCCTTTTTGATTTTTGGTTCATCAGTGCATTTTCATGGTTTCATCTCTTTTTCATCCTTAATAAAGGGAAAAACAAGTGACCAGCATCATCTCACCTTGATTTTTCTTTAAGTTATGGGTAGAAACAAATGTAAAGAAGAAACATGTTGTGGAATAGTCATCTTGTCCTTTATTGGAAATATTGATACTAGTTAAGGGATTAATAAAAGTGATAGATATTAAAATGTCCATGAAACCATTGCCAGATGATAAAAACCTGATATTGATTAGCTTATGTGTTTGTCTTTGCAGAGTACTGGTCAAGAAGAGAAGCCACCGGTGACTACAGTATTTGTTGGTAATATCAGTGAGAGAGCTCCAGATGCCATGGTCAGACAGATGCTCTCTGTGAGTTCAAAAATTATGCTATCATTTGTGCTTAAAATATTTAAGATAAAAAATCAGAATTTGTGATGGGTTGTTGCTTTATATGCCCCCAGCTGATTACAAATGCTTTTGATGAGAGTCAAAGAAAAAAAAAGTGTTGAAAGCTGGTTGCAATAAGTATATCCAAGCTGGGGGTGTTTTTCATAGGATATAATGCAACAAATCATATCTATATGATTTTTAAATCCGGAATAAATAATATTTGCTGTTTGAGATGTGGATCCTGATTTGCACTCGTTTGGTTTATTTCAGAGGTGTGGCAATGTTATAAGCTGGAAGAGAGTTCAAGGCGCCTCAGGGAAATTACAAGGTAATATTTGTTCTATTTTCATGTGTAAGAAGCACCGTATGTTATTGGGCTTATTTTAGCAGAGTTTTTGCTTATGTTTGATTTTTTTTTTTTTTTTTTTTTTTTGCTTTGAAGTTATAGAAATAAAGATATTCAGAATGGTTTGTCTTTCCCAGTGCTCTGTGGATAATACTTAAAATGTGCCAGAGTGACCACAGTGTGGCTAGTGAAAAAATTTTGTTTTTCATTTTTAAAATGATGACCTTGATGACAATGTTAATACCATTGAAGGATAAGTCATGTTAGTGGGACACTCTTTGAAACTGAATTTTTATTCGTTAAAAAGTCAGTAGGTTAAATATTGTTATTTTTAAAAAATGTAATTATGAACTCAAGGATGATGTGCTCCATTTCTATATTGAAATTATTATTGGTAAATTGTTATTTTCAGCGTTTGGGTTTTGTGAATATGAATATCCAGAAGCCACTTTACGGTGTATAAGACTACTGAATGAATGGGCAATATGCGGCAAAAAATTAGTGGTAAGTTTTTGGGGTCTTGTGAGTTTAACAACTGAGTAAAATTTGAATTATAGTAATAACTTTTTTCTCATGGAACCTCTAAAGAAAGATAATTTGATGTTCATTATACTGTTTTAGGTGAAAGTAGATGCTAAAACCAAAACATTACTGGAAGAATATAAAGAGAAGAAAAAGAATTCCAGCAAAGAGGAGAAGGAGGAGGGAGAAACGACAGACGATGTGGATGAATTTTCTCAGAGAGAAGACAGAGTTGCCAAGGCAGGCCTGGATGCCATCATGAGGGAGTACGCCAGGGAGTTGAACAAGGAACCAGAGCCCTCAGTTAAACCAGAAGAGAAAAAAGAAGACATAAAAAAGAAAGACCTTAAAGAGAAGGATAAGAAAAAAGCTGATCAGGTATGGGACATTGTCTCAGAGTAGGCAGTTTATCTCCCATCATGTCATTTTACAAGGGTGTCGTTTTTTAGGTTTATTTAAAATCTAAACGAAGTTCAAAAAGAAAATATATCTTTTTCGTGTCGCCCTTATGAATAATTTTTTTCTGAGAGTGATTTTTTGATTCCATGGTTATTCTCATTTTTGAAAATAATTTGAATATCAAATTTCAGGGGCTTGAAGATCTAGAAATGGAAGATGATAAGAAAGATCTCATCAACAAAGAAATAAACAAATTCCGCGACTTACACAAGGTAGGACACAGATAAGAATTCTTTCAAAGTTAACTATGATTTAATTCTGCTTCCTCTTCCAGTGCTCAACTTGTTGAAAAATTCATTCAAACACTGTATCCCAAACATGTACAGAAAACGAGTTCAGTACCAGCCATTATTCCAGTACCATTAAGAATCCCAAGGCATGTGAAACCCCTCTCATTTCATGAATTTTTGACAATTTTGTATATAATTCTTGAAATAAAAAGAACAGCCTTGCACAGACATAAAACACCTACCCACACTAACCTATATTCACATCATAACCATCCACATGACTGAGGATTAATGCCCATTATTTCATTACTCAAATTACAAACTAGATTCTGTGGGGAGAGTTATACAGGCCATGACTCCATATCACGAATTCCCCTGCCTCTCCTGACATATCTAAGTTAAATGTGGATCACTTTTGGTGAGTGTTTTTTCTTTCTTGATTCAAATAATGATAATATATCCACCGGGAGGCATTTGCTGACTGGCAGGTGAGTGGTCAGGAAATGTCATTTTGTCTTAATTAAGTAGTGCTCCTGCCTTAGTTGTTGTTGACCTCTGTAGTAAGCCTTAAGTTGAAGGCTTCATGGAACCTGATGCCACGCTTGACCTTCTTTACACACAAAATTACATTCATCGTATCCAGATGTTCTTCGCTTTTGGTGAATATTTGATACAAGTATTACAAAACAAAGTTTACACTTGCCCTAAAAGCACACTGCTAGTTCACCTGATGTGAATGGAGTATTCATAGTTGATTAGATTTGTATAGTTTATATGTAAAAGTGTTGTAGTTTGTCGTTCTGAAAGTTTCTTTAAATTAATGTCTTGTAGCTGCTATTTCTTGTGTTGTAAAAATCGCCTGCAGTTTGACAGTATCCTGTTTGAACCCTCAGGTTAGTAACCTCTACCTACAACATTTTTATCAGTCAGAATTAAATCTCATAGTGATGCAGCTGTTTTTCTGGAGGTGAGTGTCATTAACATTATCGGCTCAGTCAGAAGTCTTAACACAAAAATACCACCATTATTTTCAGCTTTCAACAGTGAGTGAAGTGTATCCTGTATTATGATATGCCAAACAATGAAAAATGTGTCTTTATTCCTATGCGAAAGTTTCTGTTGGCTTTTTTTTTCTTGGATCGTCTAATGATTTGAGTATTTGAAATTTGGTTTAGGAAAATCTTTAAAAAAATATTGAGGTTGGTATGCAAGTCTGCCCTCACCAGGCTCAATATTCAGCCCTGCCTATTTAGTTCTTAATGATTTAGTTGATTATTTTCAAAATTTGGGTGTGGACATGGGAGGGAGGGTGGGATTTCCCCCCTAATCATTGTTTTAATCTTCAAAAGGTTTTAAGAGAAGCAGTTGGAAGAAAGGAGGAACACGGAAAGCAGATAGTTGGAAATTACCGCTTTTTTGCTGCCCGAGTAAGGTAGAAAGAACTGAGTATTGATGTTTGCCTGCACAATGGAGTGTGTTGGTCTTTTTCTTTCTTTTTTCTTGTGATATGGTGCAGTTTTCTAAAACTGCCATGTAAAGAGAGTGGATTTTATCACCCTTCACTGCAAAATTATATGAATTCCTGCATGTTGTAATAACAATGCAAGGGATTATATGAAATCAGATATAAATGGCAATTGAAGGAAAATGGATTTGTAGAAGAATGTTGACTAAAAAGGAAAGCTGTGAGTTTTCAGTAATTTTAAGGGTTCTTTTGCTATTTATTTAAGGATGAAGAAGACAAGTCTTCCACAAAGGATGAAGGAGATTATGATCGTGAAAGACGGCGGCGAGAGAGGGAAAGAGAACGAGAGCGGGCCAGAGAGAGGGACAAGAAGAGACGAGAGAGGGAGATGGAAGAAAGGGAGCGTGAAAGAGAAAAAGAGAGAACAATGTCCAGAAGAAGATCTAGGTCACGTTCCAACTCCAGATCAAGGGCAAGGTCATATGAAAGGTCTTACGAGAGGTCAAGGTCAAGAGAGCGTGGGTGAGAGTTCAGTTTAAAATTAAACTAAAAACTTATTTGAATAATTTATATTTAAAATTAAATGTTAGTCTTAAACATACTTTGTTATCACAATTTGACCTAAATCACCCACAGAGCTGTGCATTGCTGTGATATATTGTTTATAAGTTGATACAGCTAGTAAGATTTTAGAATGGTTTTTAAGATGTGTCCCTTGGATTTCAACTTGCAACTTTAGTTTGAAATGAGATAATTGGTGTACATGTGGTTTACAGTGGTGGAGATGAAGAAGTGGAGGACGAAGAGGAAGTTTATGAAAGAAGAAAATTAGAAAGGAAACTAAGAGAAAAGGAAATGGCATACCAAGAGGTATGACAACACACACAATAAAATAAAATAAATAGCTATCATGCTCAGTGTTTGCCTCTTAGGAAAATAAGTAGCTGGACTGAATATCTGCCGAGTGGAAAAACTTCTCAGCCCGTTCTGAAAGTTGTCAGCCCCGGACAGACGGTCCAGCCTTTATTTCTAACACTGATCATGCTTTTTATATTCAAATGGTCAAATGTTAAAACGTAGATTAGCACTGAAAAAGTCTTTTAGAAAAGGTCTTTATATCAAGTGCAATGTATTTCTTTTGGAAACTTGTTTTTGTAAGAACTACATAATTGATTTTAATCAAATAATTCATTCTTGGTGAAACAGTCAGATCAAACACCCTCTTCTGCTTGTCTATTTTGTCTTTAACAATATGATGCAATTTTAGTCTTTAGCAGTATAAAATTTTAGTAGTCTAACATTTATATTAGTTGCTACCGCTCTAATGTAAAATGAATACATTTGCAGTGCAAGTAACCTGTAGTTTGCTTATATGTTAATATATATTCTTTACTTTCAGAGGTTAAAAAATTGGGAAGCCAGAGAGAGGAAAAAGGCCAGAGAATATGAGAAGGAAAAAGAAAAAGAGGAAGAAAGAAAAATAGAAGAGGTTATAATCTTTTTTACAATAAAACAATATTTGAATGCTGGTTTTGCAGGTCTCCTCATTTTATGCATGAAATTACATCTTATTATTACCTTTGAAATTTAAATACAAACTGTTATTATAAAAGTAGAAATGGGAAATATAAACACCTTAAGGCTTAAAGAGTTATTATCTTCACCTTCTACTTTATTAAATAGCAATATGGTTTCAGGTGAAAGAAGCAAGAAGACTTAAAGAATTTCTAGAAGATTATGATGATGAGCGAGATGATCCCAAATATTACAGGTTTGTGTTTTGTAACTAAAAATGTATTTATTCTTGTAATTGTAACATATCATGTTGAAGGTCAATATTAAAATGTGTAATAAGCTAGAGAGAAGTCAAGCCTGTTTTACGTGTATATTAAATTTTATTTAAAAAAAAATTATCAAGACTGACAGTGCAATCTATTACTTATGTTTTAAGGCATTACTGCACACACACAAAAAAGAAACAAAATCAAAATTGTATTTCTCGGGCCTATTTAATTATGTGTTACCTGACACAGAGTAAAAACAAAAAGGTGGTGCTATTATTTATTACATGTTACAGTGTCAAAATAAAAAGATGGTATTCTTTGTATTTCTGTTTTTACAGAGGCAGTGCCTTACAGAGGAGGTTAAAAGATGGTATTTAGTTTATTTCTGTTTCTACAGAGGCAGTGCCTTACAGAGGAGGTTAAAAGATGATATTTTTTGTATTTCTGTTTCTACAGAGGCAGTGCCTTACAGAGGAGGTTAAAAGAGAGGGAGAAGGAGATGGAAGCCGATGCCAGGGACAGGCAGCGAGAGAAAGAGGAGTTAGAAGAAATAAGGAAAAAACTTTTAGAAGAAGGCCATCCCAACCCTGAGGAAGAGTTAGCAAAGGTAAATCTTCAGTAATTTGTTAAATGTGGAAGTACTGTTTGACCACAGTGCCAGAAATGTTGTTGAAAAATTGGTATCTTTTATGACACCAATGTTATTTTGTATTCAGCCATGTTAAAGACGGACTGGCTGAAAAGTGCAAAGTTTCTCTTCGGTAAATATTACTCCATTTTGAAAAAATGGGATTTAATTAATTTATTTACATATTTATTTATTTCGCCAGTTGGAGAGGGAGAGTGTAGAGCACCTGCGTCCTCCCCCCGCCCCTGTAGCCCCAGTCAAAGTGGAGCCAGAACCAGAGCCTGAACCAGAGCCAGTCAAATATGTTCAGCCCCCCAAACTGCCTCCCACCTTCAAACCTGTGGAAATTGCCACCTCTGCAGCCTCAAGTCAGAGCAGTCCTGCATACTCAGATGGATATTCTGTGAGTGTGACATGGTTCACAGTTGTTAGAGACAGAAGTTGATAAAACCTGTTCAATGTTGCAGTCATAGCTTTTAGATTTTCAGCACACTGGTCATCAAATTATTATATTATTACAAGATACCAGTCCAAATTTAAATTAACCAGTTTGATGATGAAATCTATATATAATTGATTATTTATCTCAACAAAGGCTTAAATTCTTTAATATTCAAGTCACTTTGAAAATTTAACTTAAAACACCAGTCCACTGTCAAATTTAGCTGCCTTGGGCAGGTGGCTTTCGTCATTGACTAAATATGATCAGGTTTTGCTTTGTATGCAGTAATGATTAAGAAACATTTTCTATTTTTATCAGAATACTGGTCTTCCCGAGAGTGCCCATGAAGACAGCCCGTCTGTTCCCTTCATAGGGCCAGCCCCTAAGGAAGAGAGCAGCAGGATTGGGTTTACTGGGCTCAAACTAGGTATAGAGGAGCAGGTCTTTAATTGTCAAGTTTGAATTAAAGAGTACAGTTAGATTCATTGAGATGAGAATAGGAGGCTGTAGATATATTTAGTTGTTTTGTCATGAGATATTCTCTAAAGCACTTAACATTTGTTTATAAGTTAACTGGTTTTAACAGTTCTCAGAATTTTGAGCTTCTTTCTGAGCTTTATTGAGAGTGTCAGTTATTGATCTACTTTAGAAATAAAAGAAAAGTTAGGTAGCTCTAGCTGCACGATTATGAGGATTTTTTTCATGAAAAATAAATTGTCAGCAGCAGTTAATCTGTTGAGCCAGCCGATCCACCGTTTGGCTTTAAAATAAGTCTAAAATCAGTATTTTACAAAAATATCCATTTTTTAATAATAATAGTTTACATAACCATCCTTATTCCCCCCAGGTGCAGATAGCTCCCCAGATAGTGTCCAGGCCAAGAGGAAAAAATTGACTGTAGGAGATGTCTTCAACCAAGAGGACGATGAAGACTCTATGGGTGGAGCTAAGAGGAGAAAATTAGTTCCATTGGATTACTCCGAGGATGAAAAGGCAGCAGTAGGAGGAGGTGGGTCAAAAGGAGATAAAGTTTTAATTTGAGCAAGTTTTTGCTTGTTTTAGGTGGTACTTTTTGATTGACGACCTTTGATTTTATATGTATGCATTTTGCAAGTACAGTTTTTTTCAGTCTTTGACAGACAACTGTCATGTAGTTGTGAGTCCATAGTAATCATTAATTTATTTTGAACTTTTAGACAAGCCAGCTACTATAGAAGAAAAGAGGAAAAATATCAAAAATTTGATAGACAGGATTCCCACAGGGAAGGAGGAGCTGTTTGCCTTCACACTAGATTGGAATATGGTGGATAAGGTAGGATTTTCTTTTAAATATGCTTCTGAAACTAACATTTGTGATTTCATCTTTTTCTAAACCCAATAAGTTAACAGATGATTCAGTTGTTATTTTACAACATTGAATGTAATATAAAATAAAAAATGGATAAATATGCCCTTTGACGAGAAATAAATCAATAGAAGGTATTTTTGAAGATTGCTGTTTAATCTTTTACAACTGAAGACGTTTTACCATTTGTGGGTCGTTCTACAAAAGAGTTTGTCACATTAGTGACCTTGCTTTTATTATGGTCAAAACTTAATCTTTTTTTGCTAGTTGGTGCTTAGATTGATTTGGCTCGCTTAATTACAGGTCCTGATGGAGAAACGCATCAAACCATGGGTGAATAAAAAGATCATAGAATATATTGGAGAGGAAGAGCCAACCCTGACAGAGTTCATTTGCCAAAAGGTCATGTCACATAGTCAACCCAGCAGTATACTAGGAGATGTTGCTATGGTAAGTTTGTCCATCTTGTGCTCAAATCATTTGAAGAATTTTATCGGCTTCAGTTTTTTTTATGGTGGGTGGAAAAGTTCATATTTTACTTCTAAGTCGTGAAATAAGAACATTGTGGATAAAGAGAATTCATTCATGGTAGATTTGATTTACTGACTTAGATCAATGCTTCATTCATTCCTCTTATGACATTCTTTTGAGTAGAAATGAAATATTCTTTTATGTTTAATTGATATTTATGGTGGATAGGAATGTTAATCTTTTATGAAAAGTAATACTAAATGGGAGATTTATGAGGGGTTTTGCTTTAAGTTTGATGTTATGAATTATCAGTTAAACAATTCAGACCTTTGATTAAGTTTATTCATTTATTATCACCATAGTTTATGATGATATTCTTAGTAGGCTGACCAAATATGTTTGAAGTCTAAAGCACAAAACACAACAGAAATTGATTTTTTTACTGCCATAAAATGGAAGAGTTTAGAATTTTCATTGAAATGTGTAGGTAGTTGCATTCAGTTGAAGCTGAGTTATATTTACTCACAGTCTGAATATTTGAATTCTAGGTTCTTGATGAAGAGGCTGAAGTATTTGTGGTAAAGATGTGGAGACTCCTAATCTATGAGACTGAGGCTAAGAAAGCAGGACTTGTAAAATGACCAGGAAGAAAAAGAACATTCAGTCATTTAATCAGATCTAAAAAAATATACAGATCATCTTTAACTACAGGCATTGCTCCATTGGGAATGAATTTTAAAATGGAATGAATAAGAATATCTAGGAATGAAATCAAATGTAAAGACGTGCTGAAAATTCCCTGTACTTTCTGGTGGTCCTTTCGTTTCATCACAGTGGGAAGTACGCCTTCAAACAGAGGTTATTTGCCAGTTGAAAGTCTGTGACCAAAGAATGACTCTAATGTCTATGACAGTGACTACAAACAGAAGGGACAAAGATTTTGCAAACTAATTAGTTTGCTAAACAAAAAATCAATTTCATAACACTGTTGTCCAGATCTTACTGAAGTCAATATGCTGTTTGAGTCACTTTTGAAATTCCCTACTTTCAAAGCACAGTGTGCTATTGATGATTATTTTCGTTATTTAGAGGATTGTTGTACTTGGATTTATTTGTTCAATTCTCATTTTCAGACCTCGTTTTCACATGTAAATTCTCTTTTGTGAATTCAGAATGTTCTTTTGTTCAGTGGAGAGTTGAGCTGAAAGCTAAACATGTTCACTGGCACAAAATTGGTTATGAGAAAACATCACTTAGTAATTTTAAAGGCTATCTCATTCAGAACAACTGAATTCATTTTGAAAATAATTGGACAAGCAAAATGGCAAAAACATGACAAAATGGACTCTGTGAATGAAACTGAGTCTTTATTTTAATCATTCCACTCGGAGAGTTTCGTTAACCTGGGTGCCTGTGATAACAAGCTTGCAGTTTGACTACAAAAAGTGGTTATTTGAAATCTAGCTGTAACCCAAGCATAGAGTTTGGCTATGAAATAGCCATCTCTTCTGATGCAGTGTACAATACCAAACAGAATAAAAAAGGTTTATTTTACATGAAATAGTCTTTATTGCAATTTTTCTTTGTCTTACATTGCATCTGGATGGATTGAGGTTAAGTACACAAATGCCATTAATTATCACAAAAACGTGCATTGTCAGTTACTTGGTCATGGTCGCAGCATTTACAACCTGAGATCAGTTGAGAAAAGAGTTGGTTAACCAACTGCTTAATGTAGTATTATAAACTTCAATATAGCATTTTAAAATATCAAAAATAAATTGCAGTAGGCTGCTTTGTTCTCTCTTGACGTGAAGTGAAGGTCTTCAGATACCACACAAAAAAAAATGTTACCCTGTACTGGTTTGGCTTGAATTTTTCGTAATAAGTAGAAGCACCTTTATAGCTTTAAAATTACATTGAGTATAAAATATAATTGATGATATTTTACTTATGCAGTTTAATGAGCATTTTATAATGTTTCCTCTCAAAATAAAAACCCAGGCTGTAAGTGACTAGCTGGTTCTACTTAACTGACAACAAAAACGGGGATTCTTGCTATCTTAATCCTCTTGTCCCAAAACTTTCTATCAAAAAAAGCCAATTTAATTTTGGTACATCCTTCATACTCCTATTTTCATTTGTAAATCTCCTTAGTCTCTCAAAGCCAACATCAACTTTGATTTCTTAATGAATCTCAGAGAGAGTCTGTAAATAGCAAAAAAATCAAAATTCTATAAATAGCAATACTTTGTTTCCAGCACAATATCACTGTCATCAATCCACCTATCCCTCTTCCAATAAATAAATTGGCAAAAGCCTGAAAAAAGTGTAAATCTCAAGCAATAATCTCAAGTCTTTCAAGCTCCTCTGCAAACAGTTTCAAATTGGACCTCTCTAGTGCTTTGCAGAATTTCCCCGCGGTTGCCATTTGGCCGTTTAGTCTTTGCCAGTGAACAATAGCCTGGTGCGTTTGTTCACGACTGTTGTTCTGGTGGTCACTTTTTATGACATCCAACTGTGCATCAGTGAGTCCGAGATTTCTGGCTAGAGTGGGCAGGTCTTGAGGGGACAGCTGGTTTTCAATATAATTCACCTGTGCCTGGGATAGCCTCATCTCAAGGTATTTGGAGAGCTCATGTCCAGTCTGGCTCTGAAAGATTGAAAAATGGGAAATTTACAAATAAATACATTTACTTTTTCTACTTTTTTTTTATTTTTTCAAACTGACAAACCATAGAAATGTATGAAATTGTAATCTTTGTATTATGTAACTTATAAATGACTACACAAGTAGTATGCATTCAAAGGTGTGTGTACGTTGGGGGGGGGGGGGGAGGGGAGCTAATATTAAATTTTATGAAAAAGAAAAGCACATGTTGAACTTAATACCACCATCTTTTATGACAGCAGCTAATAAAATTCTTTCAACTTAAATTCCTTACTCTGAAACATTTTACCTGACCATTGACAATGTTGACGTCTATTATTTTGTCACTTGGTACATTAGACAGTACATGTCATTTCTTTATTATCTCAATTCAAATTCAGAATGACCTTAAGTCCAGGCTTCTAAGGCCAGCAGGCCACAACTATTTAGGTTACATGTGTTACTAAGGTGTTAACATTGCCACAGGTATCACAAGCTGTGCTATGATGAAGGTTCTTTCACCTGTCACTTGTTAAAAAATGTCACCAACAACGGGCTCTTTAGTTTATGACCTTAATCAGGGGCTGGCTTTGAGCACTGCCAACTCTTTAAGAACAACTTAATAGCCATTAAGGATGATTGAGACTACTAAACATGACTTGTCCTTATAAACTGGAAATTATGCCAATTTCAGGTCAAATGATTACCATAATTGGATGTAATTAAGATAAGGACACATTTAGTTAGGACATCAAGGGAGGAAATAACTCGTCCGAATGACATTGGCCAAATGGTTAACTATCAAGTTGAACCAAGTTTCAATAACCATTACCAGTAAAGCTTATTATACTCTAACTTACATCATTTTTACCAAAAAAAAAAAAAAAAAAATTAAGGTACACAGATGAGAATTTAGGCAATAAAAGAAGCTCTAGTATAATTGAGTCCTGGCATTTCAGCAATTAATCAAAAAAAGACAACATGATCCTGGCCTATGCATACTGCTGCTAAATCTTGAAATGATAATTATTTATATACCAAAAGCTAGTTAAGGTATCTTACTTTCACTTTCATTTGAAAGTAAGCAGTAATCCAGCTTTACTATCAGTAGTTCAGTGCGGTCTCCAATAAACAAAAAATTAAATAACTGGTTGAAAAAAAAAACTTACCTCGGATGTAAAGTTGAAGTTATGTGTGAGGAGTTCCACAGGGACCATCTCTGATCTTTTTCTCCTCAGCTGTGCCACTTGGAACGTTGCCTCAATGCCTGGCTGGCAGTTGGCCTTGGAGAGGCAGCGAAAGTTCACGGAAGGTGGAGTACCGCAGCAGTGATAAGTCAGCTCTACTGGGATTACCTGAAGGATATTGAATTAAATTAGACTAAATCAATTCAAAGTTTCAGTTTTTATCAAATTTTACCAGAGGAATTGCACATTTTTTACAATCCCTTTAAAACTTAAAAACAAGTCGAGTAATAATTCACTTGAACAGAAATAACATGCTGACTGGAAAAACCATTACCCACAGTAATAGATGCTTAGGATCAAAGAAAAACTTTTGTTCTCTCTGTATGAAAACATTTTAAATTCTTTCCAACGTAAATACCCCCAAGTTCTCAAACCCACGTATAACAAAATTAATTACTCTCCAACAAAGCATAGCATTATTCTATCAGACATGTAATCTTATACCTCAGACCTCAGACTAGGAAATGACAAGTTTTCCTGGTTGAACAACCCCCTCTGAGCCAATAGGAAGCCAGTGTTTGTTTAATTTATGATGGCACATTAAAACTTTCCTTAAAGATTAATGGGCAAGAAAATGGGAAAATAACACACAGTCACAGACTACCATTGTTCAAAACCTTTCCATTTTCGTGAAAAATAAAATTATTTTGCAATGCAGAAAAATTGAAAAAACAAAAACAAACAAAAAAAAAAACAAACATTCAATCCTTGTTGAAAAAAATAGCATAAATACTAAAAATACAAGTTACATTTCTTTTATATTCACCTTTGTTACTTCATCTTGATGATGTAATTTCCAAGGCCACTGCTGATCATCTGCACTGATCAATTTTATTTCCCAGTTCTTGGAATTACGCATAACCAGTGGCTGATACTGGGTGCGCTGGCGGCCTCCTAGGGGGCCCTCTAACTCCAAAATTCTCTGTAAAATTAAAGAACTTATTTGAAACAGGGTCTATTCACAGCACACTTTTTAATCAAAACAAATTTGTTAATCGAATGGTGTATTTTTATTTTCATTTGCTTTTCGACAAGGTGGGGGGAAGGGTAGGTAAATAAAAAAACATGAATACATGTACATTAAATTACTAACGTCATCAAAACGACTACTGATACCATGCTGCTGAAATGTTTACAAAGTTGACATGGACATAAAAAATCAATTAATCTACATACAGGCCACGAAAATGATGGGATAATTGTACACAGACTATTGATTTGTGAGATAGAGAGCTTTCAGCTGGTAAACATGTTTATGTAGCTCTGAAGTTAATTGTCCACTGTTGGCATGAGAGACTAATATGAGGATGACACTTTTTACAGGTGTGGCAGGTATTGTGTCCAATAATAAGAACCATTCAGTCAGCCTACACACAATATGCTTTATGAACATCATTATAATAAATCTGTGTGCAAGAGGATTGTACTGATAAAAAAAGGGAAAAAAATCTTACATCATAATACAAAAGTTACACCCAGTCTTGGTAATAATATAACATATCCCTGATTACAAATATGTAACCTTTTTCGATTTGCCATAAATTTGATCAGTTTATTTAAAAAAAAAAAGGTTTTATGTCTAAATTTTAGCTATAAAACAAAAAATGATTAAAGAATTACCTTCTGGGCATCCACAAAGTCATCACAAATGTAGGTTCTAAAATTCACTTGTTGATGTCCCTGGAAATCTTGGTAGTTGCCAAATGCCACAGCAGAGAGCCGGAGTTTCTTGTTCTTGCCACAGCCTGAGCAGGTGTATGTTGTAAAGTGTGTGGTGCTTATCCTGACATAGCGATCATCGAAAGAGTACGAAATGGCTTGTTTCTTGTTGTTGATCTTCTGTGCTGGTATATCATGCCACGCCATTATACTTCCTACTGGAGACTGGCTGTACTGGACACACATAGACCACTGGTCGTCATGGAGATATGCCCGGTGCGGCAGGACCACTGTGACTGGCTTGAGGAAACTATTGAGACCTGGAGCTAGACACTCCACGACAGGTGTCAGCTGGACCTCATCATCACCAAGGACGAGATTGAAAGGCCATGGGTTGAGGGACACGTTCACATGGATGGCCTGGACCCTGCCTGCAGGAACAGCCCCAGGAGGAACATGGATGGACACCTCTGATTCTGGGCTCTGAATAATCCCACCTTCACTGGTCACCATTCCAGAAAACTGGACCACAAAAATTGACTCTGTCCCCATGTATGTTGACCTTGGTCCCTGAATGTCTGTGGCCTCCAGTGGGGGATTGGTGGTAAAGATTTTGTCTCCTTTGGTAAAATCCTTTGTCTGGTTGTAAATATTCTTGCTGAGTTGCATCTGCAGAGTGTTTTCTGGAATTGCATGCAAGGCCTGGGTCACATCCTTACACTCACTGCGGCCATATTTCTCTGTGAAGATAGACTGCAAATCCGCATCTCGGAGATCATTGGGGATGTGGTTTGGTGCTTCTACAAAATAACGTTCACTCCACTTATTCTTCTTTCTTCTGTAGACCAAGAAAGCTGCCAGGCACATGAGGAGAACCCCAAGGGCAAATCCTGAGACCGCCAGGGTCACTGTCCACTCTGACAGATTCAGGCCAGTGCCCAGTATACTAGTATTATGGACCTCTTTGGTGGCTAACTTGACTCCCTCACTGGCCATGTTAACAGTCTGATTAACTTCAGAACTCTGTGTGCCCGATCCAGTTAGGTTGTCTTCATTTATACTACTCTGGCTACTTACGGGAGGGTCATTGTTCTCCTTAATGCCATCCTCCATTGTTAAGGCGCTGTTAACTCCGTCAGATGTAGAGGACGCAGTGAAGCCAATTATCTGACCACCTGTCGTCCCCAGGTGAGCGGGCTTTGATGTCGTTGTAAGGGGGGCTTTGTTTTCTGTACCTGTGGCTTCGCTGCTAACATCTGCTGTTCCAGTCGCACTGATTGCCTCGGGCCGGCTAGACGGGGTGATGTTATTATTTTCAACGCCACTTAAAGAACTACCCGTGGTTGAAATGGCTTCTGGTGTATTCAGTGACGAAGAAAAATTAAGAAGGCGAGGGTCTGCTGCTCTCTCAGTTACAACTGGGTAAATTTGTGTTTGATCTTGGAGTATGAGACCCAGACTGCCAAATACGCTAAATATTGAAGGTTTCCCTCCACTAACTTGAGATACCAGAAATACCTAAAAGAGATCGAGACACCGATATTGTATTTGCCTTAAACTACACACGCAAATATTTCCCCATTATTACAAAAAAAAAAAAAAAAAATTCAATTAAGAAAATATATATTAATGAATTTTCTCAAGTTTAATCGGGTGGAGTCTCGATGACAAGTCTAGATCAACTACTGACTCACTCACGGCGCAAGTCACGACGCAGAACAAAACAAAAAAGAGTATTATACTAAAATTATTCAAATACTGTTCATGAAAACGTACTACTCACCACAAGAATCGATTGACAAGAAACACATTTCATCTCCAGTCTTTCTTACTTGTAGAATTTAAACAAATCTAAATCATGTACGTCTTCTCTTTGTTGCTTGTGAGAAGTAAATGCGTCTCCAGCGGCGAGTTTTCCTGTTAGTCTAAAAATAGCTCGTGGCCCGTATATTTCCTCTTTGACACTTTGACGTCATCAAGACCTAATCATAATTTTTAGAACTAGAAATTTTCCCCAAAACATGTAAAATCATGATGACAACGTGGATTTCCCACGCATGATTTATTCAAGTAATGATTTCGCAAAAATAACCTTATATCAAAAGAAATAAAACATGTATCAGAATAAAAGTTTTGTAGGTCGCGTGTTCTGCTGTGACATTCCGGAAGCCATTAACTTGACCCTTGACGTTAGAGCATGACGTCAAATATGGGTTTCTGACCGAAAAAGTGTGATATGGTAGTTTAGTACGATATATGGACACATTAGAACTATAAACAGGGGGAGATCATTAGTCCATACTTTTTATTAAAATCAAACCAAAGGGAGATAGGAATTAGTGGTAGCGTTCTATCACTACGAAAACGATGAAACTTAAGAAAACTTATTAGCGTGGGCTCGCCGCAAACTGAGTCTTGGGTTTTCCCATATTTTGTTTTTCCTTCTTCCCGGTGCATAAATAGAAAATATTGACACATTATAAATATAAATTTACATTTGTTTGTCCTAAAATTGCCAAACTTAACTTTCAAGTTGCTTTGAGTTTTTTTTTTTTTTTTTTTTTTTTTATTTTTTTTTTTTAATAAAGCTAAGAGTGCGTGTCTAGATAGAATTTTTGCATATTACGACAGTAACTTGAATGTATTTATAATAATTATATTTTATCATTACTTTTTTTCATTGATATTTTTCATGTGGGATTGAAATATTAGCTGGCCTCTGGTAAATATTGTTTTTAGTCGCGTATTTGACCGTTTGATTACCAGATCGCGAGAAGCCAATCATTGTGACGTGATTGTGATAACATCTATCATCGCCCGCTCACACACAATGGATGGTCAGAGCGCCGTATAGGGATAACAAGAACTGTTGTGTCATCAATATTACAGGTGTCGGTGTGCAGTTTGATGTAGAAAGTACGTAGATGCAGTGATAGGTGATGATGATTGGTCGTACTGACATTTTAGCCTACAATTATTGTCTTAGGCTGAGTTCAATATGAGGCGCAGAACAAAGGAAAAATCTATCATGATCTATGTATCTAGAAAAATGACCAGCACAATCTAATAGTCTATCGTTTGTTGCACACAACGACGTAAAAATAAAATATATAATTATATTATATTATATTATATTATATTATATTATATTATATTATATTATATTATATCACAATCTAATAGTCTATCGTTTGTTGCACACAACGACGTAAAAATAAAATATATAATTATATTATATTATATTATATTATATTATATTATATTATATTATATTATATTATATTATATTATATTATATTATATTATATTAATACCATTTCTGAGTTAGGTTCTCGTGACAAAAATCATTTTATTGGAATTTAAAATTATTTTTACTTTTTAAAGAAAAAATATCAAAAATGTAAATATTTTGTCAATGATTAAAATAACATGGACAAAATAGCATGTACTGTATGTTGTCGCATTGTTGTTAAGTTCATTTTGCATGATATATTTATAATAACACCGATTTATTGTTTTTTCTATCCCCGTGAGTACATTTGAATACTGTATATGATATTAACAACATCAAAGAAATGGCCTCTATTTTACGCTTTTTAGATAAAGCTTCCGGTTGCTGACACCTAGCGTCATTTTTTGACAACACATAACAGTGAAAGCTAGCAAGGGGTATCAAATTTTTTTCTTTTTTTTTTTTAATCATTTTTTATGTTTAAAAGTTATTTGTGATGCAATATATATATATACATGTATTTTACTTTAATCTACTCCCAAATACATTACAGAACAAACTCGGATAGTGAATTATAATTTTGAGTTCACAACTCACACTTGAAAGAAAAAATTGAAAATTTTAAGTTTTATTTCAGGTATTTTACATGTGTAAATGAAACGTTCTTAAGATATTAAAAAATATAATTGAAAAGGTACTTCATGGTTGCCAAAATACAGAAAAAAAAGCATTTGTAAAGCTTGATTCACATTCTTTGAATTCAAAACCTGGATACGATAAGACAATCTTATAAGAATTAGCTCCTATTTAGCATATATCAAGGTCCTGAGGTCACATTATACTACACATGTTTTGAGCCTGCGTTTCTACGTCTTGTTCGGCAGTTTGGTTCCCTGGGTTTGAATCCTGATGGTGGGCGTGTCCATGAAGGTTGCCATGGTGACGATGTGGACCGTGTTCCAATGTCTGTCTCTGTTTACAGTGAGAGTGATGTCTACCTCTGCAGGGACAGCGACGATGTCTGGGTTGATGGCGAGGTGTTGGCGTCTGTGGTTCCCCAGAAAACTCACCTGCTTGGCGTTCTTGGCTGGGCGGCGAAGTCTCTTCTCTTGCACACCCCGCGTCTGCACTTGGAGGCTTGAAGGGCGTCTTTCCTTGTATGCTCAAATGGCTTAAATTGGACTGCCGTTTTTCAAGCTTTGTTTTGGATTGTCGTTTAGCTTTTCTCAGATACCTTCTTTGCCGGTGTACTGATGTTGTTTTCTGTCGTTTCGGAGGCGGTTCCTTTTGCACAGGTGATTCTTCCGATTCGTAGTTTTGCTGTCGTTTTTCTTTTTCCTCAAACTGAGTAAAATTCCGGGAGAGACTCGTTGATGGGTCTTCGTCTGTGTTTGCTGCGATTGGAATAACGATCCGCTCCATTTCGTTCTGTCGAGGAGTGTTTGGTGGTGTAGAGATATCAGATTCAATTCTTTCTCGGGGGACGTTCGTTTCGACAACGGTGTTTAGCCACTTTTCGACGTGCTCGAGGTGCGGGTTTCTCTGTGACCACTGAGGATCGTCCAGGCGTCTCATTTTTTCAGGAGTCAAATCTCCCCCGAGTCCCATCCCTTGGACTGCAAGTATCTGTGCTTGAGTTTTCTTCTCTGTTGGCATATAGTCCATAAACTCATTTGGAATGGCTTTCCCAAGGGCATCACACCTGTCCATAGCTATAGGTTCATCGGGTCTTTCGTGTCTGTGCGGTGAAAGTCTGGTAATTTTAAGCGCTTTGGAGAGTCCTGTAAGATCTGGAGAGCGAAGTTGTCCTAATGGTCGGGTATCTGGAACGCCCGTCACCTGAAGGTTGACTTTTGGAGGAACCTGATTCTGTTCATAGTAGCAGACGACGTTTATTTGTTTTCCCGACTTGGACCTTTCTACATGGACAGGGATGTCGTGTTTTTGCACGTTAGGTGAACTTTTCCCTGTGTTCTTGTTTCGTATCCGTGCTGGTAACTTCTGAGGCTTCCATTCCCCCATTGATAAAAACGGCGTTTTCTCGTTATGCGACATTTCAAGTTGACAAACTGGTGTTTCAAATGGCTGTCTTTGATAATTGCGACAGATCCGCCGAGGCGTTTCTCTCTTTTTTGCTTTTGACTCCTTGCCAATTTCATTTTGATCCCCTTTTCGTTTTGATGTTGGGTAATTTTCTACAGACTTTCGATTAGCTGGGTGTTTCGTTGTCGAATCTTTGCTGTAGATATCTGACTGGGTTACTTCGTATGGTATCTTTGAACCGATAGCAAGAACGCCCTCATTTGGTATATATGCAACATGTTTTAAATAATTGAATAAATCTCTGTTCATTCCTGGTATTTTCCATAATCCGTCTATGTGTTGAAATAAATGATGTCGTTTGCGGTAATGAACTATTGACTGGGCTATCTCTACACTTACCCCTCGGGAAGTTAGGTTACGGACTGTACAGTAATTTAAGTCAAGTTTCTTGGATACGTCCATTTCTATCAACAAACTGGCGGTGACGGTTTATTAACCGCCATTTTGAGTTCCGTCGTTAGGGCAAGTGACATCAACGCAGCTCTAAGCATGGGTTGACGTTGACGTAAATATGACGTCACAATGATGATTACGTCCACAACGTTACGTATTACGGTCTAAAATATCACTCTGCTAAAAACAGGTTAGACTCTTATTTATTATTATCACCATTATTATTATTATTATTATTTATTATTATTTTTTTTTTTGGAGATATTTTGTACTTGTTTCAGAGAAGGTAACATGGGTACCTACCATTCTCAAAATCTTAATATCGATGTAATAGTGTCAACTATGCACGTGTAAAATTTAGAAAATTATTCAACAAATTTGATTAAATAATTTTCTTAAAATATATTAATTTTGAGCGGATAAATCCTCACTTTCTGTATTTTTTTCCTAAATTTTCGTTCACAGCTACTTCAAACTAAGAACAAATGCGATTAACACGTGACAGGACAGATTGTTGTGCTGATGAGGGGTTACCTGCCTCCTCGTTTAATTGCATAAATGATCCTGTGATAGGCATTCTAGAAACTCAAACTCATATTTTTCGAAAATAATTAATAACTTATAACTCAAAGGGATCTGTTTCACAAAAAGGATATATTAAAACTAAATATTTAGTCTTCTTGCACCCAATCTAAATCCATAATAGTCAAATAAACAGACACTTGCATTTGTTTTATAGAAAAAAATAAAATGAGAAAGTTGTTTTGTATTTATTATCACAAACTCTGGGGAATGTTGATGATTGTTCGCTTTGTACCGTGATAATTCTGATAATGACTTTGAGTGTCTACCAGACACGAACAGTCTCGAATTTTTGTTGTTAACATACAATCTGTAGCCTAAGCAGTGGGAGACCATCATCGACGAGTAGGTTCTAAGGTTACCTCAGTTTTATTACCTCAGTCTTCGGCCTTAGATGCCAGGTTCTTACTCTTGGTAAGGCCTTACTAGGTACCTGCTAGATTCTTAGAGCAGGTAAGGCCTTAGATGCTAGGTTCTTACTGTAGGTAAGGCCTAAAACTGAGGCAAGTTATAAGTCTCTATTTCCGATAACGGCTGCTATGGTTAAATGTTGAATGCATACTGTACACGTCTAAAAATGCCACAAAGTCATATTTCTTATGCCTACATATCCTGCAAAACAAAGTAACTTTCCCAATTCAGAATTTGAAAAATCATTAAAAAAAACTAAAGTACCTGATATAAATATTTCCTTGTGAAATTTACAGGAGGAAATGGTGGTCTTAACGTTCCTCTTGAATGTTAATAGTGTTCGATATAATAATCCTAACCAGCCCCATTTTCCGTAACTACTTTTTTTAGTTGTGTTGGACATAATGCCAAGACTGTCTTCTCTAACGCATTTCAGTTAAATTTCACTGAAACATCAGCCGCTAAATTTTCTACTCATTGTATGCTATGTTTTACCTCTTGAATGGATGAATACATTTTGTCCGCAGCAATGAACTTGGATGTGATGATGTGATTACGCTTTTGTTGTCACACAGTTGTTTTTATCGAGGAAAAGAATGTGCTCGTAGTGTGCTCCTTTCGTAAAAACACTGAAATTAAGGAGATACTACAAATTTAAGAATTTGGGGATTCCACAACCATTTTAGGGCCTACATACTAACCGACCGCCTCTCTCTCTCTCTCTCTCTCTCTCTCTCTCAGTATCAAATTCTAAATTAAGTAGTAACCCAGAAATATGGGTTTTAAAGACCACTATTTTTATACGACCAACACATTAAAGTTCACACGTGTGAGCAATCCTTGAATTTGCACTTTGTGCAGAAAGTGAATTTTAAGCAGGGGTACTTAAATTCTTCTATTTCAAATGTAGGCCTATAGGATATGCCTTTACCACGGGTCATCCTACAAAAAAATGAGATGAAGTGGTTTCAGAAGACAAAAATCTCATGGAGAGGCCAGTTGAAATGCTTCGTGCTGACTTCACATCATGTAAAGTTCCTTTACTCAAGTATTTTCACTTTGTCAGTAACCATGGACTAAATAATTAAGACAAAAAGTTGGTCTACTTTGGACCAAAATGAACCAGGAATGATCAACATAAAACATGATCAACATAAAACATTGCGTCTGTTTCATAAAAAGAAAAAAGGCTCTTGTTTCATACCCACGGTTACTCCATTATTGTGGATTCACTATGTATCCTCCTTCCGCCGCAGTGGCACATAAGGCACCTTATGGGGAGTCTTCGGTCATCCCGGGTTACTCCACTTTTCCTCTTTTTTAAGATAAATTCTGCTTTTGCGAGACACTTGTTTTTAGGAATACATTTGTCTTTGAAACTTCCTTTGAAATGCGGAAAAAAATTACTAAGCCATGTATACTAGGGAAGCTCGGGAGCATGTTCATTGCACGAAGCGGCACTTATCAATTAAGCTTGTCTGTTGCACTGAAATTAACTTGAGGAAGACTTGTGGAAAAATGCAAATAAGATGACTGCGTTAACTGAAAGCAAGTTACATGTATCTTGATTGGATAGGATGCAGACACAATGCACTAGTGTTTTTTAATGATTTACTTGTGGTGTGTTGCATTTGGGGTGCGGCGTGACTCACGCTTTCTTTGATTGATGCATAGAAATCCCGTTGAAGACTAATGTAAGTGTTTCAGTATAAAAAGACAACTTTTGTTCGAGTAAACAAGTGGCATAATTGACCCTATGTCGCCCACTAGAACATATTATGTATTATAATCAAGATTAACATCACAGCTTCAATGTAAAAATACAGCTACATGCTCCAATGAAATTCTGCAATGTAGAAAACAACGGAGTATGAACATAGTAATTACTTCAGTCAGATATGCCTGTCAAATTATGATAATTACAATGATTTTGCAGGGCATTTGGAAACTGTCTTTAGTGGGAGCCTATCTCGTGCCACCGACTTCATGATTACAGTTCGCCGGGGTACACCTTTGTCCGCGACGTAATCACGAGGATAAAAACGCGGAAATGAAAGCCAGTTGCTCACAGTACCTGTCTCGCACGTGTGTGAGACGGTCCTTAAAACCAAGTGTCAACAGCTTTGTATTCTCATCGAATTTTAATTGTAGAGGTGAGTAGAGATCGTTGTGAATCTGATGGGTAAAGGTATGTGTTTCGAGTAGATTTTCAGAACAGAGAGAGCAAGGGGGTGTATTCGGCGGTGTAAGATTCATGTCACAAAATGAGCAAAATGTCAAACACTGATTTGGACTAAACCCACAATATGTGAACCACAGAGACCGGGAATTCTAGTTAACCACAACCATGGACGATGGGTATTATTTGTCCGTGTACGTACTAAGTACACCGTGTACGTGACACTACTTGGATTTCAGTAGTGCGGTATAGGCATGTAGTCTGTGTAAACATACTGACCATCGGAAAAAGAAAGCATCTTCAATAGTGAGAAAGTCGATGACTTTTGAGACATTTACATATCTCATTATTATTATTATATGGTGTTATCTTTAATTGTGGCTTACAGATGACTTTAACGATACGTGAACCTGACATGGGCATCACCTTAAAACACGATATTTGATTAGCGCTCTCCATGCATTCAGTTTAGACAATGTTTGGTCGGACCTAAAAAGGGCAAATTTGGGACTATTTTCCAAGGTGATCCGTCTACATACGGTTGTATTCGTTCCGATAGTAGGTCTTTGAATTGATATATGTTCAATTGAATGAACTTGTGGTTGTTCTTTTAGACGCTGCAGAATGGAATTTATCAGCTGGGATTATTATTCAAATATTCTCCTCCAATTAAAAACGGCGGTGTATATCACATTTATATTAATTAACAGCTAGGATGTGTTTTTTTTTTCGGATTCTTTTTCAATTGTTGTATCATAGTGGGGATTTCATGGAAAAAATTACATCTTAGAAACTTGTTTTCAATCAAGTTATGTCAAAGTTTAGTAAAATTATTACTTGTCTGATTTACAATCACATTGCCTGAATCTTTAAATGTATGTTATTCACTGGATAGAACTAAATTCAATGTTTTATAGAATGCTTTCAGGTTTAAAAGGATTGGGCTAGGATCCAATAAATGTGTCCAGTCTTATTTTGGGTCCTAGGACTGAGTAACTTCATAAATGGCTTCATATCCTTGGTTTAAGTTAAAATCGGCCTCAGTTAAGTAAATGTATTTTAATTGGCTTCAATATTTCTTGCCATAGGAATCACTCATAACATATTATTATTATTATATGCTTCATCTTGTATATTCATGCAGTATACATATAAATATATAGTAGTTTATAATGTCGAAAATAATTTGGTCGGTCTGTCTCTGAAGACTTCTGATTGAAAAGTTAATGTACGTAGTGGTGAGTGAATGAGACGGCTAGTGATCTAATGTCATACCCTAGAAGACGAAGAAAAGACGTTTTGTTAACTGTACAAAGATTTATACTTAAAGTTATGTTGAATTGTGTTTCCCTTTACTTTTTCAGAGTATGTTAATCAAGATGAAGGGCAGGAAAATCTTTTTCCTAAGCAGCTTTGTCCTGATGTTAGATTTATGTCAAGGTAAGAATTTACACACATTTATTTGTTTGTTTGTTCGAGTGACAAAACGGGGAATAATAGGATTTTGAAAAGGGGTCACACAAGGTTTTGTTTTTGCTCCCCTTGGGTCGACAGCAAAGTATAAGAATATTGAACTTTCAGTTTATGCATCTCTTTATTTCTTTATGAGTAATATTGTTTCAAACGCTTGGATAATACAAACTCGTTTTAGAATGACTCGATTTGTATATCTCAATCGTTTACAAAAAAAATCCAACTACGAGAAATCAACTTAATTCGATCATTTTAGGTGGACCAGCAGATCAATGTAGAAATAACATAAGGGTGGCTCTAGCAAAGGCGAATGAATTCATACAAAGACATATCGACAGTGAAAGACACGGGGGAGTCTCAGGTAATCTATCGTGAACCACGTGCTACCAATACGAGAAATCAGGGCCCAGAAATGTTCTGATTCTGAGCTGTAAAATGGCAGCATCTGGCGGTGAATCACAGACATGTGAATGTGTCCAAAATATGCGCACCCAGTCAGCAACTAGATGTAACACGGAGGTTTTCGTTCTTGATCATATCTACCCCTCGTTTTATCTATCTCTTAATTGCTCTTCCAAAATTTGATGGTTGGATCTGATCCATAAAATTGGTGAAGATAGCATAGCATTACCTCCACTGCTGATGAACGTAAATAATTTCATGATCATCTAAATAATTAAAAATTCAATCATTTTTGTTTCCCGTTATATTCTCGATTAGTAGATGTTTTTCTTTGCAATATATAAAATACGAGGTATCTATTGCAATGTTTTACAGGAGCAGGATCGGAACACGCCTTTGATATCGTGGGGTCAACAATAAAAGCCGGGAATCTGCAAACAAAACTCTTAGATTTACAAGGATTGTTGCAGACTGAAGTATACAGAGACTGCTTTGAAAAGTAAGAAAATTGGTGAATTAAGTCTACTACCAGAGATTAAACAGTCAATGGTTATGGGTCTACAGGTAACAGTGGTAAGACATGCCTTCGTCTTCCTGAAATACTAGACCATCACTTTAGAAAATGGGGGAAATGTATTAAATAATTAAATAAATTAAATGCTATAATCCACCTAGACAAAAGTTACAAAATTTACTAAAAGTTAACTAAAAATGTGAATAGTGTTAATTTGTACATGTAATCTCTCTCTCTCTCTCTCTCTCTCTCTCTCTCTCTCTCTCTCTCTCTATATATATATATATATATATATATATATATATATATATGTTGCAGGCCAGATTGAAATCCAGGATGGTGTAAAATCGACCATAGTCAAATTTTATTTTCAGATTTTAATTGGGCTTATTCAGGATCTAGCCTGCAACATATATATATAGTTTCAAGATTTGGTCTTCCATAAATAGGCCTATCTTCAAGTTTGTCCAGGTATACTTATTTTGGTCTCTCTTTTTTCTGTTTAAAAGGTTTGGTCTCTCCAAAGGAGAAACAGTAGAAAATGTAGACCTTGATTTTGACAGCCAGTCAGTTGGAATTCAGGCAATACCCGATTTCGAGGTTGCAGGTAGCGTGGGTCTAGGTCGCTCACAAGTTACTCAGAGTTGTTCCAGTAACAAAACTTGCGATGCCAATTCAAAATACAGAACCATTACTGGAGAGTGTAATAATCTGCAGCATCCAACGTGGGGAGAGTCTTTTACACCCTTATTACGCCTTATCAGTGCGGACTACGGAGATGGTAAGTTAATTTATTCCCTCTGCTATTATCAGATTGCCTCTTCTGTTTGTTTTTTGAAAAAAAAGTGCTGGTAGCCCTAGTCATTACCACACAGAATATACACATCTTTTTCAGAAATCCAAATGTGCGTTAACTGAATTTCAAAACATCACATAAAGAGTGCAAATAAACATATTCTCATAACTGTATATCCCAGTAAATTTTGTTGATCTCTCTCGTACTAATGTGATAGTTGAATTTACATTTTTGCTAGACGCAAATTTGCGACCTCACCACCCAGTTTTATCTGCAAATCCATGTTGTAAGGAACACAACGTTTTCATATATACTTCATCAACTCATTCATATTTCCTATGAAAATAAAACGCACTGTGACTTTGATAAATTCGCAAGGAGAATCTTTTATGTTCTGAGTTCAATCAAATATTACAGTCCCAATATTGTATTATGGGTTCAGATGTTTACTTGTACAAGTCATGGGTCACCTCTGTTCGCGTATGACACCTGGATAATTTGTACAGATACCAGTGAGAGATTAGAAAGATAGCAATTAGCACTTGTTTTCAGGATTATTCGATGTATGCCTAATCTATAAATCTGAACGACTGACGGTCATGATGACCCAAATGGAGAGCCTATGTTTTACAGGTGGCGCCGTTACCTTGCAGACAAAGGCCCCATTTCCATTCGAATAATAATAATAACGCACCTTATGTTTCACTCAGGGATCAACGTCACATAGCTACTAGTAAATATAACTGACCGTTAAGTAGATTTTTTTCTTAAAACGGCTACCAGCATTCGGTTGCATTCAGATTTGTTAAAAACTATGCTGGAAACCTTATTTTCCTTGTTCAGCCCGAAGCCCTTTTTGTAAACAGGAGAGTTCACGAGATTTGAAAGACACCCGCTTTATGTCAGCCTTACTGATTATTTATATTTAAGTTTTAAACCAAAAGGCAAAAGTGAAAGTAAGTGAAGTAAATGAGAAGAAACCCCGACGGATCTTGAAGGTACACACAAAAATATAGTAGCAGTGACAAGACACTGTTATTAAGGAATTTAAGGGTATATACCCTTATGTATATCAATTTGTTGACCTGTTGACCTGGTGAAGTTTTGTAACCCATTTGCATAAGCGCACCGCTGAACTCAAGTCCTTGTGATCTCCATAGATTGTCATATGGATTCTTATCAAGATTATGTTAATTCATCCGACCTAATTAACTACTTGGGGTATCTTATTGAAAGTAATTAATAATTCCGTCTGGACTGCTAAATCTTAAGAGCATAAATAAAGTCCATCGACTTTTGCAAAGAAGCAAGCCGTTTTTCGCCAGCCGTGGCTTCCCATTTCGAGAGGATGGGGATAAGACATAAACTATAGACTATAAACTGCTCATTTTGTTCTTACGGATTTTTTCGCATTATAAACAAAATTCACAATTAAATCAAGCATTTAAAATTATTCATAGAACTAAACATTAGTTCGTTACGACAGCCTAGCAATTATCACTAACCAAAGGCCTTGTGAAAACCATTTTACCTCTGACAAGATTTCACATAAAAACCACATGAACGTCCACCTTTAAGAGCACAAATATAAATAAATAAATACACTCGTGGAAAGGCACCATAACAGTTTTCGCTTTAATAACTTCGTCTAATAGCTATGAACGAATCATTTGCTTGAAAGTTACCTTAGGATAAATGAAAAAATAGAAGAATAAATAGGTAAAAGCATAATCATCTCAAGGGTGAATATATAGTCTTCTAAAATATATATAGTCTTCGAAAATGTTTTGCTTTACAGGAGTTGGAACCCTGCGCCGCGCGAAGTCTGGCGCTGACCTTCCCAATACCAGAACCGTGTCCCATGTCCTGCACAAACCCGTCAGCGACGCCGATGAGTTTGCCACTTTGGCGGTGATGACCTTTGGCCAATTTCTTGACCACGACCTTGACCTGACGCCGATCACAAAGTTGATACGTGGTAAGCATATATGGGGTGGATATATAAACTAAATCACACTGAAGATCTAATTTGAGATTTTAATAGCTAAAATTAATTCCTTATATGTGAATGAAATTTCAGTACGCTCTACTGAACAGTATTGCCTATGAGGCATAAGAGGTAAGACTCAGTATGACCCTGTGGAAAAAAACCCTGTAGAAAAAATCATGTTAATTCCAACACTTTCCAAAAACTTAGAGAAAGTTACGACCTACACACCTGTTTTCAGGTTAGTTCTTATCAAAGGTCCTCACTTTTCATGTCAAGAGTGAAATTTGACGATGTCTGTCTAGAAATCCTGATTGAGCTTTAAACTGTCCGTCTTTCAGAAGTAAGCTTGAAGTTTAACAATTTTGATTTTAGAAAAGTTTGTGTCACTGCAACAACAGTCAATGCATATCAAATTAAAACAATATACTGAACTGGGTCTCCGTAAATTCCAGATGGTAACAAAACAGCCAAGGTGGTTTGTGGTGCTGACAACTGTGCCACGGGGGACGGAGACCTGGCGGCCTGCTCCCCAGTGAAGGTTTTACCCGGGGATCCCGTAGCCGGGGCCAAGTCCTGCTTCAAATTTGTGAGAAGTTCCACAATAGCGTTAGAAGAATGTCGAGTAGGTTAGTAGAATAACCTTTAAGTAAAGTTTATTAATGTCTACTTTATTATTTCAAATACATTGTATATTTGAAATCTTTTTACCGCCTTTTTAGCTTTAGTTTACTGGGATTTTTTTCAAGTTGGTCGGCCCATGTTGATAGCAATTCTATGTTCGTTTTTGTTTTATCGTATTTTATATATATATATAGAGAGGATGAAAACGAAGTTTTCAACATATTCGTTGTTCAATCGAACTCTGTCACTATGTCCAAAAATAAAGTTTTAACTCTTCAAACGTAAGAAGAAATTCACTATTAAAGATTTGAATGACGGTCCAGACTGAATAGATGAAAAGCAAATTAATAAAATGTGTTTTATTTTATGAGAGTCTATATCTTTCTTACTGATTTTTATTCTCTCAGGCCCAAGAGAACAACCCAATGTCATCACGGCCTACTTAGACCTGTCACTGGTGTATGGAAATAAGGAGGAAGAAGCCCAGTCTTTGAGAGATGAAGATGCTAGTAAGTCTAAAGCAACACGTGTGTGTTAAGACATTCAATTTTTTTGATGTTTTCTCGTGTTGTTTGTGAAAATGATTTTATGCAAGATACAGCGCGTACCCATTGTATTGGCTGAGGCGGTACTATCAGGCTTGACTTTCCTTTCCCAAATCTGGGAGTGATTTGAGGAGTCGGTTTGATTGTAAATTACTTGAAGGGAGTTATCATATTTCCTTTCTTTCTTTCTTTCTTTTTTTTTTTTACAAATTCATTCATGCATTTATTTATTTTGTTTCTGTATTTGCAGGCCGTGGCAAATTAAAAATGTTGACTCACCCTTTTAATCCATCATTAAAACCGTTGCTGCCAACTCGAGACTTCGATATGTGCAAGAATGCCAATGACATTGTCAAGTGCTTCAAAACAGGTATAGCGATCGCGAGGATGAGAAAAGTTGAAATTTTGAGAAGTACCTGAAAGGGAACCACTTAAGTCGTAAAGCATGTTTGAACGAATGTTTGTTAGCAGTTATATGTGTTTTCTGTCATCTCCTGTAGATATTTTCACAAGACAAACATTGAAATTGAAAACACGAGAGCATTTATAATTTATAAGAAAAGTTAACATTTGTCTGCTTTTTTATCACCCATACCACAATCAATTTTTTAGATCCATACCCATAATGATCTTTTAACCGATTGAATCGATTCTACAGGCGATCCCAGAGTGAATGAACACGTGGGGTTGATGTCACACCACACTTTGTGGGCGCGTGAACACAATCGTATTGAGGAGGAGCTTCACAAACACAATCCGCACTGGGACGGGGAGAGACTGTACCAAGAGGCCAGAAAAATTAACTGGGCTCAGTTCCAATATATCGTCTACAACGAATACCTTCCTGTTATCCTTGGGAAAAGCACAATGCGAAAATATAACTTGAATTTATTGAATACTGGGTTCTTCAGTGGTAGGTTTCACGTTGTGAAAAACCAAACGATACTGATAATTTTATCCGTTTTGGCAATATAGTGGAGTACTGCTGTTTCCAGATTTTTTTCTCTTACTTGTTTTTCTTCTTTTTGAGCTTATCATATCGACTAGCCTGACGTCCCTAAACGTCCCGAATACTTTTTCGTATAATTATTAAATGCTTCATTTTTTGTTGTTCTGTCATCTCTAGAACTTAATGCAGGACCGCACGTCTTTAATAAGCCAGTTTTGTGCAATTTTCATAATTTCAAATGACGTTTTTCTTTTAGGTTATAACCCACAGTCTGATGCGCGCATCAGCAATGTATTTTCCACGTCAGCATTTCGCTTTGGCCACAGTCAGATACCGGACACACATAGGAGAACATCTGTGGACCACAGAATAATTGGAGACCATAAGTTTTCTACGGTAAGAAAAGTTGCGCCATATTCTCATTCAGAGTGCGCTGACAAGAGATACTGTTATTGACTCAAGAAAAAGAGAAACACAATATTTTGATTTAGAAGAGAAAGAAAGTAGGTGACATTCTTGGGTGCGTGTTTGCAAGTTTTGGGTGTTTCTTCGGTGTTTTGTAGAGATCGTGATTATCAAACTATATAATGAAGTCACCTTAAACTTGCTTCTACGAGTTGATTCCTTTACATCCTGAAAGTATTTAACTTTTCTGGTCCTGTATTTCAGCTATTTAATGATCCCACGCTCATGTATGCCGGTAACGATGGCGGGGTTGACGCAATTGTCCTGGGCGCGATTGACCAAAAAACGGAGCATACTGACCATCACATGTCCCCAGAAGTGGGTATTCATCTGTTTGCAGAGACCCCTAGTGGCATCGGCACCGACCTGTCCATGTTGAACATACAGCGTGGCCGTGACCACGGTATTCCAGGTAATGGGTCTTTCCTGGTGTTCTACCTGTTCCTGGTGTTTTAGGGTGTTCTACCAGTGGTAACTGGCGTGGGTGTCAACGTGTCAAGGGTGCTAATAGCGTTCGTAACAATGGTAATAAGTAGTAGCCTCTGATCTTACAGGGGCATCTAGAAAAATATACATATCATGACCGTGGCGCTGTACGTTTTATCCCTTTTTGTTTATCGGTATGTATGTCAAATAATACCCGGCAACCCTCTTGCGATATATATGCCTTCAACATCTCGCGCTGACGCTCGATGTGTTATGACATATATCGCTTGGGCGACTATGTATTATCTTTCACATACAAAATTGAAGAAAGGGCAATCGTTTTGTAACCGACTAGTAGTGGACCCTGTAATCAGAGAGTGAATAAGTAGCTCCCCTTCCTTTCTTTCTGCTTGACATCATATTATTTTTTTTTCTATTTTGACAGGTTATAACTACTGGCGTGAGTATTGTGGAGGTAACAGGGCAACAACATTCGCAGAGTTTGGTCGGGGGCCGCGCGAATTCCGACTGTCTGCCAGTGTCATAGCACAGTTGCAATCACTTTATGAGTAAGATGACTATCTTTTTGTCTAGCAACACTCAAAACAAACAAACAAACAAACAAAGAAGCCTTACATTGAAATATTTTCGAAAATAGATTAATTCCATATTTGTTGCAAACAACATCCGCTGTTTTAGAACGCTTTAACTTTAGCGCGCGCGCGCGCGCACGCACGCACGCACGCACACACACAAAACGACATATATAGCACTACTGGCGTTTGTTGAGTATTAAAGACCACAACTAATGTCCAACATACGATAGGATTTGACATGGATTTACATCAAATACTTTCTAAAATGGCGCTTTCCTATTATTCAGACATCCAGACGACGTTGATTCTTGGTCAGGTGGCTTACTGGAAACTCGACTACCCGGAGCCAAAGTAGGACCCACATTTGCTTGTCTGATTGGAGAACAGTTTCAACGCCTAAGAACAGGCGACCGGTTTTGGTTTGAAAATGACCATGCCCACGGGTTTACAAGAGATCAACTAAACTGCATTCGCTTAACATCAATGGCCCGTATTATATGTGATAACTTGGATAATGTAAGAACCGTGCAACCAAAAGTTTTCCTGAGAGCGTTTAATGATATTTTGAGGTAAGTGCCTGGAGTGTTATAGAAAATTCACGGCTATCAACAAATATCACAACTGAAAATATTAAAAATATTAAAAAATATTAAAAATATTAAAAATGTGTAAATGCAGGAATGATAATTAGTCAGAGGACGCCCAAATTGGCTTCAACTCATATTGACATTTTTTATAATTAATTTGTTAAATTAATTTGTAGCAGTTGTTAATGGACATATGAAGTTGATTGGTAAATTTCTTAGGTTATCCTCCTGACCTTATTAGTATCGCCTCTTCTCAGCGAAATGATTTGGCGAAATGTTGAAGACACCTAGATCATTTGGCCAATCTCGGATAATTCCACTCTTAAATTCAACAGTAAGATTTTCCCTGTACGTTTTCAGTCATTAACGACCTCTTGTTTCTATTTCAGAACACATTATCAAGACGTATTTCAGCTATTAGAATTATATGAAGGGGGCGACAACCATCGCGTAACATGTAGTATGATTCCTTCCTTGAATTTTGAATACTGGAGATATAACAGCGCTCCCGGAAAAACTGATGAACCCATGGGTCCTTCGCAATATAATCCTTTTATGTCGAACTTTGAAACCCCGTTTAACCAGTGGCTGCGTCGCTTCAGCGGACAGTTAAGATTTTATGCTTGAAATGGGAGATAAAGAAGACAAAGTGTTTTAAAGAAGGCGCGCGCGTGCTTGTTAGGGGTCGGGGTAGGAGACAGGAAGATACATAAGCAATAAAACAAGAAGTAAGGCTTTGCTTTTAAGCCCCATACTTTGCTGTTTATTTTGCGGTGTGTTTCAACTTTGCATTGTCGCATATATGTGTTTACATCCTATTTTACAGAAACACCAATGTTTTATCGTTGACTTTCATTTTGCAGTGTAAAGTTAATGGGACTGAAGAAAATGCATTTTATCACTAATCATTCTGTATTATTTAGTTCTTTTTTCATATTGTTGCGATGCTGTTTTTAATTTATTTACTGGATTTTAACATATTTTTATTATCATATTATATATCATTGTATTTCCATCGTTTTATAAGTCTGTAGTATTAATCGAAAAAGATTGAATAAAGATGATTATTAATCATATGAGCAAGGCAAAAAACGTGGGTCTTTGGGGTATAGTTATCCCATTGGCGCAAATGATTTCAATGTTAATGTTTTATTTCGTTGCTTTAGGTTTAATCATTTTAATTAAAAGACCCCTGATTACCCTGTTAAATAAATAAATAAATTGAAAAAAACTAGTATGTTTTTGCATTATTCAAATATAAGATTCGTAAACCTACATTGAGGTTTCTTTACCACCTCGTACAGCAATATTGCATTTGAATAATTTTATGTAAAGATGTAAAGTATACAAACACGTCAGAATATAGCATGACACAATCTGCTATCTACAATCTCACGTCTAGGTGCATTATTCAACCGTAGAATGAAAGTTATTACACACGCACACATATTCAACAGTGAAAAAACGATAAAATCGACTCAAGCTCTGTAAAAAAAGAAAAAACCCAGGAAAGAGTGCCAAAGGCCACTTGATTCGGGACTATACTCTGCATAGATGGAAATACTATCTATATTCAAATACACGATACATACGCCACAATTCAGTCTCTACAAGTGCCGTTAATACATATTCACCGAAGATTTTGATATATCTATTATCCATGTATTCATACATTGGTCTATCGATTGAAAGCGTTAGATCTTGGCTAATGTGCGGGCGATTTTATAACAATGCACAGATTGTATTGCCTCACTTAATTCTTACCTACACAGTTGAGCTCTGACACCTAGTAAGTATCGTGTATAAGTATATAAGACCAATGAAACCACGAACAGCGAAAATCTATATATTGCAGACCAGGTGAGTTTTAACAGAGCTTTTTGATCCTTAACTTTGCATATGCGATGTTGAAGCGAGGTTTTATCGTCGCTGATCTTGTTAAGCAAATTTTCTGTATGGGGTTGCCTCCAACACTCGAGAATTTGTTTAAACACAACCGCATTTAATTCTCAATTTAACGACCCAAGTGCAGAGATTTGGATCAAAGACAAAAATTTCAAGAAATCAATGTAACTCCATAGTTTTGATGGCTGTACTTACTGTTAGTAAGCAATTGCTGGATGATAGCTTTGCATGGCGGATATGGTAAGATGCGGGTGACACAGGTCAATACTGTAAATAAGCCTGCATTTTCCAGTCTCATCCAAGCTATTGACACTAATGCATTCAGAGCTGACCATCTGCCGTTTTCTATTTTAAATCAATGGAGCTTGCACGAGCCTGTTCGCCATGTTTTGAAAGTCCGTATGTATGAAATTTGTGAATGATTTTGTGGTTATCATTTTGGGCGTTTGCACGCGCCCGCGCGTGTGTGTGCTGGGGAGAGACAGAGAAAAAGAAAGAGAGTGGGAGATTTGTCATTCGGAAATAACAAGCATGCAGACACGACCTACTGTGGTATACCTACTATAGCTTATCTTAACATTTTTTTATTTACGTTTTTTCATCATTCGTCATTTCATGATTCAAAATTGTTTCAGGGGAAATTATTGACGCACAGCTATTGAAGCGGTCTATCCTCTGCCGATTTAATGAAAGTTTTTGCTAATATTCAACCGTCGGAAAACGGAGGAGACGCTGGTCACTGAACGAATAAATTGGCGTTGTTCTCCTCACGCGACCGATTGTCAATTACTCTCCCCCGGTGCCTAGCGTGTATTATAGACTCTTCTCAAGGAAAAAAGATACACGCAAAACTAGCTAGGTGACAGTGTGCGATTGGGTTTCTGGAATCTAATTAGCCCATAACCAACAAAGACTTGGGCGTTCATCACAAAGTCTAATTAAAAACATGCAAGGCTGCGTTTAACCTGCACGCGACCCATGTATCTATATTTAATGCACCCTAGGAATGGGTTATGTTTTATGTATCACGCCCTGCAGTTGGTTACCTATAAACACTGCATGAAGAGGATTCGGAATTATTACTTATGACTGTGGACTACTAGAACTACTGTGGACTTTTCTGATGCGTCACTGGATAACTCCATATATTGTTTATTTATCTGACAGGTGTTCATATTCTTTTCAAATACACCTATTGTTATAAAACACACATCGACACACCGAGAATTTCATATCACAGTGGCATTACAATGGGATTTGGAGTGTTCCGTTTCGCTCGAGACGTCGACCAGAATCTTTTGTGTAGCGTCTGCAGCGCCGTATTGGAGGACGCTGTGTTAACGCCGTGTGGACATTCATTCTGTCTCCTGTGTTTGGAAACATGGCTCTCGCGCCCAGGCACGAACTCTTGCCCTGAGTGTAGAGCTGTTTGTCTCAGCAATGAGGCCACGCCCATCCACTCCATCCGTAACCTCATCAACTCTCTGGACATTGACTGCGACTACGCCGACCGCGGGTGTAAAGCCGTGGTCAAGGTTGAAAACCTCCCTCAGCATCGGGCCTCGTGCAACTTCGCCCCCGTCCAGTGTGCAGGCTGCGACCTGACCATCAACTGTTACGAGCTGCCCAGCCACCAGGTTCAGTGCGACGGGATTGCAGCCGTGGTCAGCGAGGTGGACGACCTGCTGGACAAAAGGGGCTATCGCGGCTACCAGGCCGCTCGCTCTCCTGAGGTTTCTGAACTGGCCTGCCGCGTCGCCTCGCTGGAGCTTCAGCTGAGACGAATGCGACAGGATTTGAACTTGGCAGAGTCCAGAAACAAAAAGCTGGAGCGCGAGTTGGTGAAAACGAAAGAAGATCTTCAGGAAAAGCGAAACCAGCTTCTAGATCAACAATACACGGATTTTGACTCTGATTATGATTATGGTTATGCACCTCACACCATCCCAAAGTTATCACTACTAATAGCACGGTTCCTGCTTGCCAAACCGACATACATAGACGCTAATCGTGTGTTTAGTGCAATTAAACGTTGCTATGACAACTACGCCAGGTGCGGTGAG
The DNA here is from genome assembly GCF_001039355.2 of Lingula anatina. The sequence goes on from NW_019775214.1 coordinate 378,473, forward strand.
GACTACGAGCACGACGTCTATATGCTGACGGCGACAGCAAACGCCTGCAACTGGTTCGACGACAACCAGCGTCGTAATATCGATTCCTGGCTTCAGAGCATTGCCCGCTACAGGAAACTTCAAAGGAGAGCTTGAGCTCGACGGAAGCAAGACATTTTATCTTCATTGACAGTTACTCAAGCACGGCGCCTTCGGTCTGGCAGCAAAGTTCAGCCACTTTCTGGAAAATGCCGCTAAAACACTGTTATTTTTCTAGTTAATAGAAGTGTTTCTGCATCGCTTACTTTAAAAATCTGCAACCATTTAATTACACAGGCAAAAAAAGAAAAAAAAAAACTAATGACTTGGATTTCCTCATAGCTGTGTTGAATGCAATTAAAACAGACGTGTGTTACCATTTTTGCAGTTCACATCTTATTATATTATTTAACTATACTCAAAATCTACACTCAATTTAACCTGAAAATCAAATGGATAAAGACTGGCACTGATGGAATGACCGACATGCTTTGACCCACAGCCGCATCGTGATCAACGTTCCATGAAGTTTGGCGTGAGAATATAAAATCAAGCCTGGTCGCATGTTTAATTTAAATGTGGGGAACGGAATGTAGGTAGATCAAGCTATGTATCGATTATTACTCACATATGTAGCTTACATTGTGTAGATAAATAAGGAAGAGGTGTATCGCGGTTAAGGGAGGTTGTTGCGTTTAAACTTATATTGTGTCTCAAAACGCAAGCCAAACACACTTTCTCTTGGATTAAAAAATGTAGATCTTACTTCAGAAGAGTCGTGTTACTTATACTTTGTTTCTAAATATGAATGTTAAAGTTTAAAGATTACTGATGTTTCAAGACTGTAATTGATGACTTAAACATAGGAACTACAATTGTAATAGGTCAATAGACCAAGAGAGTTTAAGATTACTGATGCTTTAAGACTATAGTTGATGACTTTAACATAGAAACTACAATAGTTATAGGTCAAAAAGACCGAAGTCCAGAGCTTTTGGGTGAAACGCCTTTCACCGTTATGGAATAATTCTTTCCGTGGGTAGATGACTTTTAATCTTTTTATCTTTTACGACGAAAAGAGGAAATCTGACCGAAAACTGTAAAGAGAAAATCTGGTCAAAAAACATGAGGAAATCTGCTCGCAAAAAACTGTCTGCTTGATATATTCACTGAGAAACAACAGTTAATAGTATTATCACGCAAAGTATGCATTTAAAGGAAATAAATAAAAAAGTACCACACCTTTAAGAACATGACGAATGAGACTATGTAACAAAAACTGTAACCAGTAAATCACATTTCTCACTGTGATTGGAAGTTCTCTTTGTCTATTTGACCAGGAAGAGGATATTTCACCGAAAAAAAGTCCCTTTCATCTGTTTCACCGGTACTTAGGCCCTTACATACGAGATAATTCTGATATGAATTTCGCTTTTTGTAGGGATATTGAAAAGTTACACGCACCGACGTAATAAGATAAGGGAGCCTACGTAATTATGGGAATTATAAAAACACATTTTAATCGAAATGTGGTAAACCGTGCTGGAGATGGTGTCGCCCAAAGACATCTCCGGTGATGGTATGGGGTCTTGAATAATACATTGCATGTGTGATTTGGTTCTCGTTAAGATGATATAGTGTTGATTAAAAGAAGGTAATTACCCTTGAAAAAGTAATTGTGCCACAAAGTGTCATATATTGGAGGGGATTTTGACGTATCGATCCAGTCATTATTTTCTTTCCATAATGGATGGAACGCTGTTAACGACAGTAGGCCTACTGTTTGGTTTGTAGATTGATATACGGCCCCCAGTCCATTGAAGAAATATCTTGGCTTATTTTAACATATATTTCCCATTTGCTAATACCGTTATTCTGGCATCAGGAATAATAATGATAAATATCTGAATGTAATCTAAAACGATTTTTAGAATTCCTATACGAGTGCGACATTTAGCCTGTTATATAGGCCTATACTGTATATATGAAAACAAAAGAACAATAAACGCGAGTACTTTCATAAAAATGTGAATTGGTTGCATTCTACTTAACATTGATAGGCCTACCTTGAGCATGTTTGGTTCATGCACAGCTTTTCTGTCTAGTTTATTTGAATGATAATAGTCAAAAGATGTCTAGAATACTTATTTTATGGTTGAAATAGACTACGTCTTTTCTAGGCTTAAATTACTTAAATGTTTGCTCAAATTGAAACTGTGCAGGTTAAGTTGACTAAATTCCGTAGACGAAAAAAAAACTGTGCAGGGTTGAAACAAAAAGAATAAAAAATGAAGTAAACATATATATTAGAAAATATAGTAATTTGTGAGTTGATAAAACGTACAAAACAGCGTTAGGAATTGTGGTTGTTGTGAAAACTTGCCAGATGTAAAGTAACAACTAATGCAATGCACAACAACAACCCTAAAAAGATGCCGGAAATAACTTTGAACTGAGTATGCGCACTTGATTTGTTTCAAAATGGCGGACGTTTCGGAATTCAATCTTTGCTGACTGATGTCATCAATGGCAATGTCAAGTGTCACATGAGAAGAAAATACAACTTGGGATAGAAAAACAACTGCCGTTTTTAGTCGACCCGAGGTAAGAACTTTTCAGTCTTTAACTGTGAGCGCTTGAAAGCACAATTGCACCAACTTTGGAACTTATCTTGCTTTTTGCTTTTGAATTTGGTTCCGATTTGAGCACAGAAATATTGTCAAAGTTTGTAATCACGATGTACTTAGGTTTATACTCTACTTATGGCATGCAGTATCCATTTAGTCTTACACGTGTTTGTCGTCCTTGGTTGTGATTTTAGGTCTCTTTTCACTATCCCAGGACAGGGAGAACTAAGTAATTATAATGATTAATATTAATTATGATATACTAATTATATATTACATACCAAATGTCCAAGGTCCACATTATGCTCAACAGACTGTATAATATAAGTGTTAAGTATAAGTTACAAGTAAAACAAAAGGAAAGCAATTGATTAAAGCAAAATTTATTTAAATTTATATACTTAAAAATCAAGTTAATTCATCAAGTTCATTAAAAAGTCCCTGAAAAAATTCCAAAGTCACTTCCTTTCAGATATGAAAATTAAAAAAAAAAGGTGTGTTTTAAATAACTTAAAAGTTTTCGGTTATCGATTGTCAGTTGTCTTTAGATGTTGTTCGTTGGTATATATTAGTATTTGAAGCCTGGAATTTTCAGACCCTCTGAGAACAATGTTTTCTTCTGAATTGCACTTTTTCACATCTATGTTGTTTCAGCTGCCAAAATGGAGGAGGACTCCTCTGTGACAGCGACCTACTACTTCCGTGATGTGGAGTATGTAGTGACCATGAACTTGGAGGGTGGGAGCACTCTCACAGTAGAAGTAGAGGACAGGCTTACAGCTGACCAGTGGAGAGGAACTTTTGATTCTGCCTGTAAGAACCTAATGTCTATTTAGAAATTAGCTCTGTACTATAAGTAACAGCTTCATGAATTTGATTTTGATGTCAGCATCCAGATGTAAAGAATAATGATAGTAATATTTTTTTATCAGAGAAATCAAATTATGGTTTGTTACCAGTGAGAAAAAATTAGTATTTAGAAATAATAGACTTAATGCATACTGTTACACTTTGGATGTTCAGTTATCTATGAAATTCAATGATTAAATCTTACATCAAATGAAAAGACATAAATGCAAGGAAAAAAGTATTTAAGGTGTGTGGTTTGTTATGTATAGACATCTACGTAATTTCAATCCTTTCATTTTAGATATTGAAGATCTCACACATAAAACTGGGAATTTTAAACAGTTTACAATATTTGTCAGTATGCTGGAGTCTGCATTAACACAGGTACAGTGAAGATTCTTATAAACAATTTATAATATTTGTCAGTATGCTGGAGTCTGCATTAACACAGGTACAGTGAAGATTCTTATATAAACAGTTTACAATATTTGTCAGTATGCTGGAGTCTGCATTAACACAGGTACAGTGAAGATTCTTATAAACAATTTATAATATTTGTCAGTATGCTGGAGTCTGCATTAACACAGGTACAGTGAAGATTCTTTTATAAACAGTTTACAATATTTGTCAGTATGCTGGAGTCTGCATTAACACAGGTACAGTGAAGATTCTTATATAAATAGTTTACAATATTTGTCAGTATGCTGGAGTCTGCATTAACACAGGTACAGTGAAGATTCTTATATAAACAGTTTACAATATTTGTCAGTATGCTGGAGTCTGCATTAACACAGGTACAGTGCATGTTCTTATAAACACTAGCATCGTATATTTTTATATGAATTTTGTATTTCGCACTTCACATTATCATTCATGTGTGTGTGTCCAATGTTTTTTCTAAATCGCAAGTTTGGAGTTGCTTACTAAAAAACTGCACTTGCTGTTACGTTTTAGTTTGATGCAATAAATTTTGCATGATTGAATTCATTTTATATGGAGGATAAATGTGGATCTTGTCAGTTGCCATGAGTAGGACAAAAGTCTCAAGTGAAAAATGACTGAAATAAGAAGTCCAGAAAGGAGACAACATATATCTTTATTTATACTTTTTACATCAGACTGAGCTGGTGAAGTGTACTGAGGTAATAAGTAATAGTAATAATATAAAAGAAAAAAAAATATTTACTAGTACACAAATAAATAGCAGCAAAATTACATATGTAGATATGCATCAACATTAAACATGTATTTAGTGTTGAAAGGTAAGTTTCTATGATCTTTCTTTACTCCCTGGTTTTACTACTGTAGGTGTCAGACTCGGTGTCCTTAGATCTACTGACATACTCTGATCTGGAGTCCCTGCGGCAGAGGAAAACTGGGGCAGGTCCCCGCCCTCAGGCTGCTGGGAAAACCACTACCCTGGGGAACAAAAGATACCTCATACTCACTTATACAGTGGAATTTGACAGGTGGGGAAGTTTTATTCTGTGTGGTATTTTAAAATATGGTAAAATATTATATTCTTATATCAAGGAGTTGTTAGTCAGTGGATATTGAATTTTCCTCCTTAAAAAAAAAAAAAAAAAAAAAAAAAAGAAGGAAATGGCTTAAATCCTTGAACAACTCTCCTTGATTTGATGTTTTGTACCATTTGTAATTGAGTAGTTAAGTTCTGAATGACTGGCCAGTACCTTTACATTCCAGAGGGAAATATATATACGCCATGTACTTTTAGGGGTTTTATTATTTTTAAGGTCTGAACTGGGGTAAAGATAAAAGTGGTTTTGCAGGGATTGACATGTGAAAGTATGACCGTCGAACATTTTTTTAAATGAAGATAGAATAACTTAAAAAGAAAGAGTGTTGTATTGTAAAATTTAATGTGTTATGCAAATATGTGAACAAAAAGGAAAAAGCACAGGAAAACAGTTCACCAAGTTTTTATTTTTTTTTAGGATTCATTACCCACTTCCATTAACTTATCAAGGGAAACCAGACCCAAGAATTCTCCAAGAAAGCATAAGGGAGATGAGGACTGAAATTAAAAATCTCAAACAGCAGGTTTGTAGACTTGAAGTGATTTCTTTAGAAGATGAAATTGTCACTGAATGCAACTAGTTGATGACTTTGATGCCATGTTGTGGTGGCTTAATGCAAAGTGTGGGTCTGTTTTGCTTAAACGTATAGAAAATGTTAAGTTGTTCATTTCTTTTTTAGCAGAGTTTATCTCCTGGATTGAAAAACAGAGAATATGAAAAACTTCGAGAAGAGTAAGTATTATGGAAGAGTTATATGTCTTACAGAAATTTGAGTGGCAGTAGCATAGATAACTATGGGAAGCCTAAGACCATTATATTCCTATTTAATCAAATAGAAAACATGTTGGCTAAGTTATTTGTATAGTTCTAGGCCCACTAAATACATGGTCTAAACTTATCTAGCCCTGAAACAGAAGTTTTTATTGGAGTTCTCTGTCCTCATTTCTTACATGTGTTTACACTGATTGCAGCTATGAAGCAGTTTTAGATGAGAACGAGAACTTAAAAGCTGAGCTGGTGGAGTACAAGAGAAGTGCTGCAAAGCATGGTGCCCCTAAGGAAGTCAAAATTCTTAAAACTGTGGTGAAGAATTTAGAGGAAGAGTTGATGAAAGAAAAGGCTAGACATCAACGGTCAGCCAACAAGAGGAATCAAGAATATAGGCAGCTTTTAGATGAGGTGAGCTGCTTGTTTTGCTGTGTCAGTTTATTTACCAAAGCTTTATCAAAAATCCATTGTTGTGTAATCCCATCTTCATGTACAGGGAATTTCAGTTTGCTCGATCATTGCCAAATCATATTTTGTTTTAATGTTAATTTACTATATTTTGTGTGTATTAAAATTTTACTATATAAACCTTTTAGGTAGAAGAGCTAAGGGCCTCTGAGAGAAATTTGAAGGTTAGGGTTAAGAGCCTTACTAATGAACTTGCCATTTACAAAAGGTAAGAGGGAATGTTTTAAATCATGTAAAGTATGTTTGTAATTCATCACAGTGTGTATATGGCTTCATGCTAAAGAAATAAATTTTTTGTTATTAAAAGAGTAAGATATATACTTTCATGGCCTATTTTAGCCTATTAAAGCATGTTATTTTTATATTCAAGTAAGGTCTTAAATTATATAACATTTTTGAAATAAATTCTAAATTTTTGAATTTTATAGATCTGCAGTTTCTAGCAGCCAACAGTCTCAAAGGGAAAGGGAAAGCAGGCGGTCCTCTTATCTTAGAGATAGATCTCATTCAAGGGAAAGAACAAGTTCTAGGGATAGACCATTGTCATCATTTAGTAGAGATAGATCAAGGTAAATTAACATTTCAGTGTTTTACCCTGCTGTCATATCATAATTAGTAATGGTAAATATCTTATCATTTCTTCAAAATTTCAAATCCACATAAAGCTTATGTCTAGAGGAAGGCCCAGATATAATTTATATTTGTATAATTCTCTTAAACAACAACAACAACAAAAAAGGGTAAGTATAAGGAAAAAAATCAATAAATACTGCTTTGATCTCTTACAAACATTATGAAAATATAGTTTCCGTTTTTTTTTACCCTAAGATCCAGGGACAGGTTTTCATCTCAGGAAAGCAGGAGGCCATCCCTAGGAAGAACTGTGACACCACCATCAGCTGCAGGTCAGTTAGATCAAGAAATTATAAATTGTGTCACCTAGGCTTTCCCCCAAAGAGTTGTTCAGCCATCATTTGGATGACCAGTGACCTCAAAAGACAGTCTATTTTTCCAAAGACGTCTGGACTGCTTGCAAAATTTTGGTTGGGCTTGCTTGGGTTGTACTTGCTGTTGAATCAGTGGCCAAATAACAGATTCACATTTTGGACACCCTGTACCCAAAACCCTGGATGTCATATAGATATTTCCTTACTTGGTATGTCAGTTGCAATACAAGAGAAAATGTGCAAATCTCATAGTGGATCATTGAAGAGAAAGATGCTGGGAATTGGTCAAGTTGCAGATCACAAAATTAGTCGTGTTACTTTGTCTGCTGCTAATTAATCATTTATTCTACTTTATACATTATTGTAAGGTTTATTAAATGAAGAAAACCCTCCTTGATTTTTTTTGCAGTATATAGTAATATTAAAGTACACCTTTCAGATTGGTTATCTATAAGTATCCTATTTTTAGTGATTAAGTTATATATGACAAGACATCGCATTGCTTGACAATGTACTATGGTGGAAAGAGTTTTGTGATTTTTGAAATTTTTGTTTTAGGGACACGAAAACCACGATTTGATCCCACTGCTTTCATAAAAGAAAAAGAAAGAAAGAAAAAAGAATCAGAGTTGAAGAAGTAAGTGTAAATAAGAAGAAAGATCAACATAGTCAAATAATATTTACATTTGTTTTTGAGAATGACATTTATGGGAAACGTTCAATAAAGTGCAATACCTTCTTGTTACCATAGATAATCAGCCATTCCTAACATATCTTTCATGTTCAGAAAATATTTCTCACAAAGGAAAAGGTTTTTGATTCAAGATATTCAATTTTTTAGGAAAAGGTATGTGCGTTCCAGTTTATCTGGAAGCACTGAGAAAAGGCGGACTCCAGGCTATGCACCCAGTAGCAGTGAGAAGAGAGGACCCAGACCTTCACCCAGTTATTCTTTAACCACTTCAGAAAGGAGGAAGCTGGGACCAGCCGGTAAAAAATTGATATTATATTTTAGTTTATCTAAAAATGTGCCTTTTCATTTATTTCATTAAAGATGCATACAAAGATAATTTTTGGCACAAAAACCAACCAAATGCCAGCATATAGTTTCAAATAGTATAACTAAGAGAATTACCAAAAGGCATTGTTTAATTTTACCTGAAAATGATGTTTGAACGGATTTTTCTGCTAGCATTCTATGCTGTATGTCAATGGGGCAGAAAAGTAGGTCACGAAAGTAGGTTAAATTTCCAACCAAAAATTTAAAGAAAGGAGCAGTCTAAAGCTCTTTTATGACTGATCGAGTGATCTATTCAATTTATCCATTGGCATGTCGAATTTATTTGAGTAGTATAAGAAACTAGTAGAAGTGGTTTACATGTGTTATTGGGAATCCACGCTCCACCGATGCTCGGTTCGTATGTACCTTTAATATTCTCTGGTTTTTTTTATTCATTAGATTTTTAGATTTTTGTAGTAGAGAAAAAAAATTACCAGTAAAAATGATACTGCTGATATTAATGAGATTCATATGCTTTGTATTTACGTTACCAGGGAGACAAAGAACAAGGTCAAGGACATCATCAGGTATAAATGATATAAAAACTTTTTTACAACCATTTTAATGTGAAAAGAATTTGATGAGACTATTTTTGTAATTTAAGTCATATAATTTATTAACTTAAAATCTACTAGTAACATAAGATTTACAATGTTTTTCTTGATCATTTACTTCAAATGCCTTTTGAAGCTTAACGATTGAAAAATAATGTACATTTGATAAAACAAATATAAATCTAAAATTAATTTCAGTTGGCAGTGTAGGATCTAGGGGCTCTAGGGGTTCAATTAGTGATGTAGAAGAGTTGCCTAACACATCTGGTTCAAGGTTAAGGTAAATTTAAATTTACATACATTTAAGAGCGTGTCNTAGATATATACTTTCATGGCCTATTTTAGCCTATTAAAGCATGTTATTTTTATATTCAAGTAAGGTCTTAAATTATGTAACATTTTTGAAATAAATTCTAAATTTTTGAATTTTATAGATCTGCAGTTTCTAGCAGCCAACAGTCTCAAAGGGAAAGGGAAAGCAGGCGGTCCTCTTATCTTAGAGATAGATCTCATTCAAGGGAAAGAACAAGTTCTAGGGATAGACCATTGTCATCATTTAGTAGAGATAGATCAAGGTAAATTAACATTTCAGTGTTTTACCCTGCTGTCATATCGTAATTAGTAATGGTAAATATCTTATCATTTCTTCAAAATTTCAAATCCACATAAAGCTTATGTCTAGAGGAAGGCCCAGATATAATTTATATTTGTATAATTCTCTTTAACAACAACAACAACAAAAAAAAAGGTAAGTATAAGGAAAAAAATCAATAAATACTGCTTTGATCTCTTACAAACATTATGAAAATATAGTTTCCGTTTTTTTTTTTACCCTAAGATCCAGGGACAGGTTTTCATCTCAGGAAAGCAGGAGGCCATCCCTAGGAAGAACTGTGACACCACCATCAGCTGCAGGTCAGTTAGATCAAGAAATTATAAATTGTGTCACCTAGGCTTTCCCCAAAGAGTTGTTCAGCCATCATTTGGATGACCAGTGACCTCAAAAGACAGTCTATTTTTCCAAAGAAGTCTGGACAGCTTGCAAAATTTTGGTTGGGCTTGCTTGGGTTTGACTTGCTGTTGAATCAGTTGCCAAATAACAGATTCACATTTTGGACACCCTGTACCCAAAACCCTGGATGTCATATAGATATTTCCTTACTTGGTATGTCAGTTGCAATACAAGAGAAAATGTGCAAATCTCATAGTGGATCATTGAAGAGAAAGATGCTGGGAATAGGTCAAGTTGCAGATCACAAAATTAGTCGTGTTACTTTGTCTGCTGCTAATTAACCATTTATTCTACTTTATACATTATTGTAAGGTTTATTAAATGAAGAAAACCCTCCTTGATTTTTTTTTGCAGTATATAGTAATATTAAAGTACACCTTTCAGATTAGTTATCTATAAGTATCCTATTTTTAGTGATTAAGTTATATATGACAAGACATTGCATTGCTTGACAATGTACTATGGTGGAAAGAGTTTTGTGATTTTGGAAATTTTTATTTTAGGGGCACGAAAACCACGATTTGATCCCACTGCTTTCATAAAAGAAAAAGAAAGAAAGAAAAAAGAATCAGAGTTGAAGAAGTAAGTTAAAGTAACATAGTCAAATAATATTTACATTTGTTTTTGAGAATGACATTTATGGGAAACGTTCAATAAAGTGCAATACCTTCTTGTTACCATATATAATCAGCATTCCTAACATATCTTTCATGTTCAGAAAATATTTCTCACAAAGGAAAAGGTTTTTTATTCAAGATATTCAATTTTTTAGAAAAAGGTATGTGCGTTCAAGTTTATCTGGAAGCACTGAGAAAAGGCGGACTCCAGGCTATGCACCCAGTAGCAGTGAGAAGAGAGGACCCAGACCTTCACCCAGTTATTCTTTAACCACTTCAGAAAGGAGGAAGCTGGGACCAGCCGGTAAAAAATTGATATTATATTTTAGTCTATCTAAAAATGTGCCTTTTCATTTATTTCATTAATATTCTCTCGTTTTTTTTATTCATTAGATTTTTAGATTTTTTGTAGTAGAGAAAAAAAAAATTACCAGTAAAAATGATACTGCTGATATTAATGAGATTCATATGCTTTGTATTTACGTTACCAGGGAGACAAAGAACAAGGTCAAGGACATCATCAGGTATAAATGATATAAAAACTTTTTTACAACCATTTTAATGTGAAAAGAATTTGATGAGACTATTTTTGTAATTTAAGTCATATAATTTATTAACTTAAAATCTACTAGTAACATAAGATTTACAATGTTTTTCTTGATCATTTACTTCAAATGCCTTTTGAAGCTTAACGATTGAAAAGAAATGTACATTTGATAAAACAAATATAAATCTAAAATTAATTTCAGTTGGCAGTGTAGGATCTAGGGGCTCTAGGGGTTCAATTAGTGATGTAGAAGACTTGCCTAACACATCTGGTTCAAGGTTAAGGTAAATTTAAATTTACATACATTTAATATGTAAGCTGTAAAATTTTGGATAAAATGTCTCATAGATTCCATCAAGATTTGTTAATAATGATTCCTATGTTAGGCCAATTATGTAACAATTTAATAAGACTTAATTGAATTGTTTGAAAGAACAAACTAAACAATGAAATTGATTTGAAGACATATTTACAATTCATTACTGTCCATAATTTGGTTGATCCGTTTAATGTAATTTTTTATTATTTTTAGAAATCTGAATAGAGTTCTGAAGCCTAATAGAACATCTTCTTCAACTGCGTGGGATAGTCCTAATGTTGTAAGTATAAAACGTGCTTCTTTCATGATATCCGGTTCCTGAATAAATGGCCCTTGATAGTAATTTTTTAAAAGGGGCAAAACCAAGATGTAAACTTCCTGTATATGTTTTTCTGTTAATCTGATATATCTGTTAATGCTGTCTAATTTCAGCCTTACCAAGGGAAGACAGCCACAAGCAAGTCAAGATTATATCCTTTGACGATATCAGATTTGTGCAATTTCACTTTTCTTATTTTCCATGTTGGCTAGACAATAAAACAGTAACCTTAATCTGGGGTAGTGCTAGCAATTTGTTTTTCACTTAGCCAAATCACTACTTTTTCATTACTTTTCGCAAAATGGTTCAAATTTGACTAAAATCAAATCAACCCCATTTTGTTTAGTCAATGGAGGTCTGTTTTAGCCTTTGGCTAAATTGGCGAGAGTTAGTGCTACCCCAGCTCATTAAAGGATACTTAATTTCCAATTAAAAATGGCATGTTATTTCCTTAACTGGCTGTCACATTGGCCAGTACCCCAGATTCTGTAGGAACAGCACACAGGAAAAGAGTCGGCAGAGGCAAAGAAAATTATGCTGTGGAGGGTAGGTAGTTATTTTTTATTATTCAGCATACTTTCATGAAACATAAATCTTTTGTGAAATTTTTTATTTTTATTACAAAACACAATGAAAACACAAAGGACAGTTGATGTATGCTAAAAATTTGGCACTAAGACAACATTTACGTTACAATGTAGCACATCAAGATGCTCCTTGCTTTGTAATGTCATGTAACCTCAGCGGTGTAGATTTCAAATCCAACATGTTCACTCTCCATTTACATGCAGTTCTAGGGATGACATTCAAACAATTTGAAACAGTTAAAAAAGAGGCCTGCTTGGTACACTGCTTAATTCTAATGTTGCATACAATGACATTTAAAGGTTCTTTTTTTTTCACTATTTATTTCAGGTGCAGATAGTGACTACTTTGATCGATCTGCTGAAATGTCAGAAATAGATGCCAGATTAAACAGGCTCCAACAACTTATGAGATCTAATATTCCCTCATGATATTTCCCCGACTTTGGACTCCGCTCGATAACATTGCATCAAGAGAAGCATCTGATTATTTACCAAAAGCATGTATGCTATATGTTTTTCTAGACTCAGATAGGAACACCATAAAATTAAAAAAAAAGTCATTCAACACTGCATGAAGTGAATGTCTAGTTTTAAATTGATTGAAAAAAGAATGTAAACATATAAATCTGTTTGAAGGCAGCTCTTATTAGATTTTATGATACAAAGAAATTGTGAATATTTGTAAAAATTGTAAGTATTTGGTAGTGAAAGTTTCTCGATTTAATTTTCAACTCCTCATTTTTCTTATATAAAATTCAGGGAATTATGTGGTGGCATTAAGAATTTTTTGGTTTTTGTAAAATCATTGAAAATTATATTGTAATTAAAATTTTTTTAATGCAACAAAATCTGATTTGCATCGTAGTCAACAGATAAACAATTTGTAAAAATGTATAAAATTTTAATTTTTTTATATTAGTTTTAATAATAATAGCATTTTAACCTTTTATTGAAAATTAAATAGGTACTAATATAATAAAAGTAACTAGTCCAAACTTTCAAATTTAGTCTCTTTGTTTGCTGCTCCATGTGTGATTATAGGCGCATTTGTAGGGAAGAATACAGTAAGTGTGTACACTTCACAGAACGTGTGGTACAGCCAATTTTACCCTAAACACTGGACCTATATAATATTATTTATTATATAGGTCCAGTGTTTAGGGTAAAATTGGCTGTACCACACGTTCTGTGAAGTGTACACACTTACTGTATTCTTTGCTTGCTTCCATGCTTGATAATTCAAAATTCAATATTCTGTCACCCTTTGCTAAGACTTTCCAAATAGTGAACTTATAGCTCCATCAACAGCATGTGATACTGAACTTTGCCTTGCAAGAGAACTTGAAGTGACCTTTTTAGGTTTCTTAGCAGTTTTCACTTTTGCAGTTTTACTGGCTGCTCTGGTATTTCTTTCAACATCTGTCAATGTTTTATTCATAGTGGTTAACTCGGTTTCAAGATGATGAGAAAGTCTCATCAGTTCCCTAATTTTAGTATCCTGTTCTTCAAGTTTAAACTCCAGTGCCTGTATTTGATCTTCCAAGTCTTCTCTCACAGCTTCCCTACTGGCCGTGCTCTTGCTGCTCTGTCTGTAACTCTCCAGACCAATCATAGCTACAGCTACACTCCATATAAATATTTCCCCCAGCATGTCTGCCCCAAGTTCTACGGCCATTTCTTCATTCAACGGTTTCACTTCTTTGGTGCTTTTGATTCCCATTAACTTCAACTTGGAGGTAGTTTCAATGCGGTGGTATTCTGTTCAAATATATAAATGATACAGCATAACAAATAGCATATTGATCAAATTGTAGATACCTTTGAAAGTTTAAGTAAAGGACCAATTGGTTGTAAGTTGGTCTGTTCTCCTTCCAAGATCTTAAATTAGTTTTTCAAACCAAGTACTGCATGTACAGTACAGTAACTCGAGTCTTGATATACTATCAGTAATGTTGATGCTAAAATTCAACTAATACTAAACGTTAAATAATGGACATGACAGTGAGCAAAACAAGTATATCCTGCATTTACAGTTAGCAATGGCAATGTCAAAGACTGAGTTACTGCATAGATTTTACATTCTACTATTTCACTGAGTATGTCACTATTTGTGGAAGGTGTGACTTACTTTGAGCTCCCCATTTCAGCAGTCCTCTAAACTTTTCGTGGTTCTTGGCTCTAATTTTGATTTGGTTGGCAATAGGTTTACTTAGCTGTCTGATACTCAATGTCACCAATTTTATAAGAGGGAAGACTGCCATGTATAATGTTACGTGCGGTTAGCGCCAATGATGAAGAAACTACCGGAAGTTGCAATAGACATTGCTGTATGGGATCGTAGGGCAACTTATATCTTCATAAAAAAGAAAGTAAAGCATATGCTAAAGGCATAAAAATAATTGTGGGAATAACTATATATTGCCATATGATAAAATATCGCTATCACAGTATTTTGTTTTAAAAACAACAACAATAACACATTTTATTTAGCTCTAAGCATTGACCTAATTTTTCGGAAAACAGTCTCGTTTCCGCAGTGCACCTGGGATTTGTTTGTGGAGATAGAATGGCTTGGCTGGGAAGTGAGTATTGGACTTTTATGTTACTTAATCGATTACCGATATGCCTAGTCTAATTTTAAATCCCCAACCAATTGCAGCTTCATTGGTTAGTGTAAGGAAAACACATTAGTTTGAAACAAATCTAGCTGCGACCACAGCTGAATGGACAGCTGTACTAGTACCGTGAGCCGTGACGGTCCCTCTCTCGCCTCGCTGCTTATCAGAGCAGGTGCCCAGAGAGCGACACCTCACCTCTCACCTAGTTTTCGATTGTTGTGAAAATGGTGTGAAATGAGTATTTCTCTGCTATGTAGTCATTGTTTTGGTTTAATAATAGAGACGGCCCTGATATTGGGTTGAATTGATTTTTTTGCGGGGATGTTATTTTTTTCTAACACTATCACTAAAATAAATGATACATCATAACATGCATATGTATATTTAGATTATATCTATGCAGTCTTAGTTCAATTGCACATAAATTTCACCTTATCATCTCACTTCCTGTCTCTCTGCTTAGCAATAAAGTAAAAAAAAAAAGATGTTGATTTTGTGTAATATATATATATATATATATATATATATATATATATATATATATATATATATATATATATATAGTCTTGGCCTGCTCCATATATTAATATTATTCATTACAAACAGACGTCATATATTTGGTTTATATTGGCCTTGTAAGCATAAACCAATTGGTACATTCTAACTGAGGTCCATTGATCATATATGTGACAGAAATAATAACATTTCTTCATTGAAAGATGTTATTCTATTTTAAGGGAGGAATAATTTCTACTTGATAGTAAATGTAATATCCATTTCAAAAATGTAATGTTTTGAAAGAAAGTTGAGAGAACATTTGTTTTAAAATTAGAATAATGTCTTATAGCCAGTTTATTAATTGGCATCCACAGTGTTTTACTCAACTGAATTGTATTATGGTATAATATATTTTAGATTAACTGCCTTAATTACACTCACCCCTATGGTTGTCTTGACTACGACCATTCTGTTAAAATTTTCAAAATGCTAAATGTCAGCAACTTTTTAGCTTAAGCGTTAGGTGTATTTAATTAATTTTGGCAGATAAGTTCTGAAAATCATTAGCCATACCCTGCATAGCAGAATGACAAAGAAAAAGAAACTATTGGTAATGAAAATCTCTTCCCTTTTTCCTCCCCCTCCCCTTCTATTCTAGTGGCCTGTGCTATCATGGAAAATTTATCAAATACTAGTATGTCCATTTGAGCATGTGAGCATGTAAAACCAGTAAAATTGACAGATTATCTTAAAGGGGTTTTGCAGATCACTTTATTTAAAAACTTTTGTAATGTTTTTGAAAAGTTCAGTTTTGTTTTTACATCATTAGAGCAATTCACTGAGTTTTGGAAAGTCACGTTTAATTTCAGTTTTTGAGTGTCAATCAATATTTTGTTAGTTTTATAATGTAGTACTATACCAACAATATGAAACGTGTTTTGTTGGGATAAATACAGTTTATCCTACTTACAGTGTGCTTAAGATAACTGAATAAACAATATGAAATCACTTTAGCACAGAATATAGAGCAATTATTGCCATGCAGGCAGCAGCGCATAAAAATATTCACTCAGGGGTTTGGATTGTTGGTCTGTAAATGCAGCTAAAAACAGTTTATTTCGCTGTGTCAAGAATCCAACTGCATCCTTTATCTGTGCCAACATTTTAAAGGAAATTGCCCAGAAGGGGAAAAAGCTTTGTATTGAGTTGTCAAGAGAAAGGTTGCATTTGCATTAGACCATGTGAGAGCATTCAGAGCAAACTGCTGTTGATAGCATGCACTGTTACCAGCGGGATAATCAAGTTTTAGCTCAGATGAAACCAGCAGAAGAGAAAAAAAAGCAGATCAGTGTCGCATTAAGCACGTTGGTATTGAATATATCAAGATGACATGCTGGAATGATCTCCAAGAGGAAATCAGCATTTTCTGGCTTTCAATACTGGAAACAATAGCAGGTATAATTGGCTTTATAATATACATAAAGGATGACAAATATAAATAGAGGGTAGTATATAATTGATCGGATGCATAGGGCCTTTCTGCTTCCTCTTGAGCAAGATCATGAAGGGTAGATTAAAGGCATTTGTTTAATGGCATGCATGATGGATTTTAGAGTTCTTATCAGCTTTAGGTTGTGGTAAAGACATGAATATCCCATTGAACTGTTTGCATTAAGGACATGATTCCAGGTGAAATGACTTGGAGTGGATTGGTTGGGGGGGGGATATGTATTTTTTTTCTAAATGAATGCAAGTTTTTTTTTCATGCTCAATATGTTAAGGGCAAACTTCATTGTCATTGATTAAATAATGAAATGTTGCTCTTGTATGTGATCTATGTATGGGTTACATTGTTCAGGCTACAGATCTAGAAAATGCAATGGATAATAGAAACATATTGGTTATATCAGTGTTAGTATAATTTTCTCTAGTCCTGATTTCTGATTCAACTTAACATTTCATGAAATGGCCTGAGTTGTATCTAACTGGAGTGTTTAGAGGTACACTGCTTGGTTTCCATATTGATTATTCCCGAGACACAACAGCACAGACAGTAGCAGACAGTGCATCGAAAAGATCCTTTTCATTAGCTAATTACGGACCACCTGATGTTTGGGTAGTATGTAATATTGGGATTTCGATGAAAACCCATCTATCACCAAGGCTTATCAGCTCTTCCAGCCGATCTAACTAAATAACAGGAAGAAAAAAAAAAGACAGTTCGGACTCATTTATATCATGTCTTTGGTGAGAACAACCAAAATTTGATAGACTTGGTCTTTTGGGACTAGTTGATATTTCAGCTGATGAAGAGGCCTGATCCAGATATTGACGTTCTCAGTAATAACCTAACATCCGATTCATTTATTACAGGGAGATATTTTTCATGTTTCGTCAGCTGTGTTTGCTTGATATTCAAACCATCAGTTGTGTACATACATACTTATTTTTTATTCTTTTTTACCCATTACCTATTGGTAGGTAATGGAAATTTCATGTTCAAGTAAGTAAAGTCTTAGAATTATGAAACTGAATAAATCTGAATGAAACAGGTGGTTGTAGTCTGTTAATTTTTTTTTCAAAGAAAGGTGAATGCTGCAAAAGGACACATTGTAGAGTGTATTGGACCATTTTTAGTTCCATTACGTTGCTATACTTCATGGAAGATGGAACATTGACTTGATGACATCTACTCTATGCTACTCTTAATGGTGTTTTTTAAATCTTTTTCTAGAATCAGCTGCCATAGGTATCACATTACATAACCAACATTCCAGTATAATGTGAAGTAGAACCTCTTTTTTTGTAAAACCTTGGGCAAATTATGATGGGTCCAAGATAGAGACTGAAGATAATTTAACACAAGACAAGTAAAAAATGAGGGTTCTATAAATATATGTATTTATATGTATAAAAGTAATAAATAAGATAAATGGATAATAATAATAATAATAATAGCCTGTATGGATAGATGAATAAACAGATAGAAATTAAGAAAAATATATTATAAAGAAGATTAAAACGTTGGTACCTACTGGGTGCATTGTTTTTGTTTTATTGAATTCTGATGACCATGAAAAGGCATTACTTAATCTGCACAAGAGAGAAGCACAGAGATGCAAGTCCAGCTAGCTATTATGGATTTTGAATCTCTTTTCAATGTTTCTCCTGGGTTCGCCTTGATTAATAGTGTCATCTGCCTTTCCATTGATTGACTGTGTTACATTGATACTGCTGTGCTTTACTGCACAAGTTGGCTTAGATAGGCTGATGGCTGAAAAGAGCATGTGTATTGGATGAAGGAATTATATATTCAATTTCATTTCAATTTAATCCCATATTGTACACTGAAGGGACAAAAACTCGGAAATCTGTAGGCCTTTAATTTCATTATATTTTGTCCGCCTCCCGAAGCTCTAGTGGGCCGAGTGAAGCAGTGGGTGTTGTTTGTTTCTTGTGTGGTTTTGTGGTATATGAATTTGCCATTTGTGATTTGTTGCAATTTTAGGTTACTTTAGATGTGGTTAGACTAAATGTTTTAAAAAGTGAAACAATAATCTATTATAACAGTATGTACATCAACAGTGAGCACAGGTAGTTCCATATTGTACTTTCAAACCCAAAGACAAAGGTGGACAATTTCGTCTTCAAAAAGGGCATTAATTGTATTTTTAAATTAAAATTAAAATTGCAATTTCAGGTTAATATACAGTCATATTTACCAGAAATTTCAAAACACTATTTGCGTATTTTGTGTAATCATAATAAAGACATCCCTCCATCTCTGTCCATTAAGCGTCATGTATGGAATCTCATTAAAAAATGTTTAATTCATTTGATGTTAATTAATTGCAAAATTCAATTTGATTTGGCCTTAATATTTGCCTTCTGTAACATGAAGGTTGTGCTTGTACATTTAAGATGACACAGCTGATGCATTTTGTGCTATGACACTTGACTGAAGAACTCTGCCATCATGTGTGCAGGAACATGAGGGACAATGGCTTCGTCTCATGCAATTATGTTATTTGTGCTCTCCAGAGGCCAAACCAAATTTATTTAGATTTATTTTGCCCCAGTGTGGTTGTCGATCTGTTTCCAGCTTATTTTTTTGCTACTGGGTATTCAAAAGCTTTTTATCATTCCCAAAACATATCTTTCTGTACTTCATTTTTTTTTTGTATCATTACTACTCTGTATCTTGTAGATAAAAGAAAATGAGGATTTTGTCCCTTATCTTAACTTCTGAGAGATAAATTGTTATTGTTTAAAGTGGATGAAAATATGCAGAAGGGAAAGGGTTTGATGAAGAGGAATAGCAGTGATGGCTAAAATAAAGGGACCCAGACTAAGGTCTATAAAATATTTACATACTTTATTTCACAACTTTTTTATATTTCTCATTTTAAAAGTGATTTTAGGGGGAATGTTTGCTGTTGAATAATAGAGTTTTTTGTTATGAAAATTTTAATACAATATTTATATTATTTTGCAGATAAAAACAAAAACTTTGGCTGTTCACAAAATTTTGAACTCCCATTCCATTGAGTGTGCAATTGATGACAATAATCAATACATGCCCCTTCATTGGCTTCCTGGTATATATAGATATAAAGTAGAGAGACTTAATAAATTGATAATAGATACAGTAATTGTATTACTACACCTCCCATTGGTGAAAACAGGATTTGCCATGGATTATAACGTACAGTGTGCGTGCTTGTGTGTGTGTGTGTGTGTGTGTGTGTGTGTCATCTGAGGTATAGCCTGAAGAAGGAAGGAAGTATGAAGTTATTGTCATAAATGTTTTTTATTAAATTATTTTTTTATCTTTTGCCAAGTGGATTTTTTCTTCCACTGAACTTGTGGGAATATATGTCGATATGCCTGCAAATTAGCAGTTGGAAAAATTGTTTTCATAATGGTAGTTTTGGTATTATTCCAGTATTATCTACCAAATACAAAAGAAATTTGAAGTACATATTCCAACCAGCATAATGCTAGGTATTGACAATTATATATCTTATTAATAAGCATGGTCACAAAATAGAATCTAGTGTGTGGTAACGAGTGAAACTGGTAGGTGTAAACATCTGCGCTAATCTTCTTTTGACAGTGTATTGAATCTCTAAATTGTTTTGTTATTGGATGACAATTGTCTAGAGAGTTTCCTAGACACTGTGTGGTCAGATCCAAATAACTTATTGATCTAACTTCCTTAACATTTTGTGGGATTTCACTGGAATTACTTTGCAAAGAGTGAACTTGAAACAATGCAGTGGCACTTGTTTCACATTACCACATACGTTTTTACATCCATCCGGAGTGAGAGGCGTAAGGAATGCTTCTCACTTTATCATTATTGAAAAATTGATTCCATTGAGAACTGAGTGGAAAGCAACAAAAACAGGAGGATGCAATGTTGAATCCGCTTTGCCCATTGGCACCAAGTGGACTTTAGTGAGGTTTCATGGTGTAGATCAAGGTAAAATCTGCTGAAAAAAATCACGTTAAAACTGATAGAAAAGGACAGCAGCAGGATGAATTGGACATATGAACTTTTCTCCAATATGTCACTAAGGAGTGAGAATGACACAGAGGTGATGGCTGATGGCATTTTAATGGAGACTTCTCTTCCTACTCAGACAGAGGAGACATTTGTCAAGTATAGTTTTCAGGGTAAGGAGATTTTGATAACTTAAGTGATTTGCCACTGTCTCAAATTTGTCTCTTCATCTCTTGGATTAGTCTTTTCTGAATGATGATGTAACACTCTCAGAAAAGGTAGATAGAATCAATGGAGAAAATGGAAGAAAGGGATAAAGGAAAGGGCAGGGGGAAAGGAAAATGTATAGAAAAGGATATCCTGTCGCTGAAGTATGACCACCTTATTTTAGTAAAAAAAGTTTTTTTTTTTAAATAAAGTACAACTTACTCAAGAAAACAAATATTATTTATATTTGTTGCCTCTAGTATAGTGATATTCACTTTACTAGAAATCAGTTTACTCTTAGCCCCAGAGAATGCACATCACATTTTCAATGATGTTGCAACTAAGATAACTATTTTATGATTAGCTATTTTTCCAGGAATCTTCATAATTATTGTGTTTTATGGCACTAACTACCCAAGAAAACAGAGATTATATTTTTTGCTTTGGTTTTATTCACTTACCGAAATCACATTACTCTTTGCCTTAGAGATGGAATATCCTATTTTCAGTGGATAAGCTATTTTAGAATTGGCTATTTTTCCAACAAATGTCACAAATATTGTGTTCAAAATACTCATCATACATTTATAAGGATACTGTTACCTTTCGCCAAAAACTAGTTAATTACTGCCTTGCATACATTCTTTTGGATAACAGATAAACCTTCAGTGTTCATCAACTAAATTAATTAACATTTTCATACATGTCGTCTTATGGGTGACATCATAATTGCGATTTTAGAATAATATTGAAAAAATCATTTTCTCAAATTTCTCCTTTACCTGAGCACCAATGAACACCGTTTTAACGCCAATTTAATGACACCATTGAGTACTTTAAAACCATGCCAGCGATTTCTCTTAAATGCCTTAGTTCAGATTTTATTGTTGATAAAGCAAAATATAGTCTTTGTATAATCTATAATAAGGGGCCCATGACTCCATAACAAAAACAAATTGACACGGGATCGTAGCCTATACACGTGACTTGTGGTCAACTCTGCCCATTTTTGTGATAAAATCTTTTTCAGGGATGAAGTTATGCTCCATAGCGATTTATCTCACATCAAAATAGAAATGTGTTAAATTGATGATTAAAGCTTGAATTGCCTATGTTTACACATTGCAACAAGAAATATAAACGCCTACATTTTATATTTTTCGAGGAGATTTCTATTGTTTTACATCAGCTCAAAGATTGTTACATTATTGCATAATTAGATTCAGGAAAAACCTCACTTTTGATATCTGGATGATAATAAAGGTTACAAAACCTTTAAAATTGGCAGTCAGTTTTCTTAAGGTTATGTTGGCATGTGAAAATGTTTTACTAGGGTTTCTGTGTTTATATTCTTAGTTGTATTATAACAGGAATGCTTAGAAATTGACGTTCTTTTGATAAAAGTATAAAATTACAAATTTTGTTTTATCACAGTATAAATTGCATTCTGTATGCAGGTCAGTAAGAAAAGCATGCCTTTAAAAAGGACATGAATAAATAATGAGAAAGGCTGTAATCAATTTTTGTGCATTGCAGACAGAAAAGATTAATACATGGTGTGTCAAAAATCCTGGTATTTAATGGATGTGTTACATGTTACAGTGACGATGATAGGTATTGGAGAATTTTTACAAGGCAGAATACGCTGAGAACAAACTACAGCAATAAAACAAAATTTAAACAAATATAATATTATATCTAATCAACATGATTAGAAGATTCTTAATTTAGGTCAGAAAATTCATAAATAAATACCATGAATAACTTAAATTGATTAAAATTTCTGAGGTTATGAAATGTTCAGAAAAACCAGTGTGGTGTGTGTTTGACACTTTTTGGCTGACTTTTTGACAGAAGATCCCCTTTTTATTCTGTGATTAGTCTCCTGTTGATGACATGATATGTGTCAGTGCAATTAGGGAACAATATGATGTTAGGAAGTTACTGCCTATATCTTATTTATGAACAACAGATAACATGTAACAGCCTTCCAATGCAGGAGCTAGATTAAATAGCAATGTAATTTATTGAAAATGATAACACACACACACACACACACACACACAGGTCTTTTAGCACAATGCTACTTTTGCAACATTGTAAAGACTACTTGTTGGGCTTGAAATTTTGTTTTCCAATATATGTATGCTTTGTTGATTAATCATTGGTTCAGTTTGTTAATGTGACTAAAAATATACCTAGCCTGTCTCCAGTCATATACCAGTATTACATAAAACATCACACACATATCCAGGTTCTATCATATTATTTTCCATATGCTATCACCACACTGTCAGCAAAGTGGCATAGTAATACTTTATTCTAGAAGTGTGATGCATTTTGATGTAGTGCAAAATGTACTAACAAGTCAAAAATGAAAGTGTTCAGTTGCCACTGTTAAAGCTAAGATATGTCAATGTGTCTTACAGTGAAAACTTTGAAATTATTATTTAAAGAGAAAAGATCTTGTTTTCAACATACTCATAAAATCACCAGCTTTTCTGAATTTTCTTCTAAGTCAGGAAGAGTCGTGTAAATATGTTAATTTGCTTGCATTCAGCAGGAGTCCCCCCGGAGTTGGATTGATCTATGTAGAACAGTAGTTTTATATATTGAGTATGTGCCCTATGCAGTGGCCTTACAGGTCCCACTTATCCACTCGACCTTCTACCCGGGTCACAGATCTATAAACTTTTCTATTAAAAAATCAATCCGTGGCCTTGGTAGAGGGTAGATCCACTCCACATTGAGGGCTTGTATCATAGAGCGCATTCTCAACGAATTAAGCCAGGCTTTATAAAAAGCCGGTGACCTAAAAATGGCGGACGTACATGAAAGAAAAACCGCCTAATCTTTTAATAGTCTCTCCGCCTCCCCACACGTCGTCCCTGCGGGGTACAGTAATTAAATCGCGTCTCCGTTCGCCATGCGGAAGCTACCTGAGAAATATTAAGTGCACATGCTCATCAGTTAAACTCGTGGTGAAGAAAGCATGGCGGCTGAAGGCGATTGAAGGAAAAAAGCTCTTCTGTTCTATTATCTTTGAAAACAGAGACGAAAAAGGAATAATTTGGCCCGTAGAGCAGCAATGAATCGACTATCTACGGAGATAATATCACCAGAGATATTCACGGAAATATTAATGTTCGGAGCCGAGATTTAATTACTGTACCCCGCAGGGACGACGTGTGGGGAGGCGTGTGAGAGGCGGAGAGACTATTAAAAGATTAGGCGGTTTTTCTTTCATGTACGTCCGCCATTTTTAGGTCACCGGCTTTGTAAAGCCTGGCTTAATTCGTTGAGAATGCGCTCATACACAAATTGTTACATTTATGATTAGTCACACTATGTTCATTTTTTAAATGAAATTTATGGGATATGGAAGTCAATCAAGCCCAGGTTGGCATTTGCTGAATACACGAATGTGCCATTTCTGTAGCCAAAGATTTGATCAGATTAGATGACCTTTTCATTATTTTCATTAACACAGCTACACTTATCCCGTGGGCCCTTAAAGAAAGTCCCAGACTTATTTCCAAAGTCAGTGGCACGATCACATATTCTTTGATCAGTGACTAAACTGCATGATATATGGGTTAACTGCGATTAAAGAACAAATTATGTCCCTGAATGTATACTTCATCAGGATGTACTATGGCCTTCATTTGATGAGCTGTCTACATAGCAAAAAGCTCAAAATTTCTAATTTGGCCCATAAAAAGAAAGAGTTAAGAATATTGTCTGTGTTATAGTGATAAAGTGATATGCTACAGTGATATAGGAAGATCTTATTAAAGCTAAGGCAAAAACCAAGAGCTCAAGCCATTTCACACCTAGACAGCTAACAGGGACGGATCCAGAGATATTTTCCGACAGTCTTCTAAATTATCTTTGTTAATCCATCCTCCAATTTTGACCGTCTTCCGACAGAAAACATTAGATACCCGTCAATGTAAACTTAAAAATCTGACCGTCTTCCGGAAGACCCAGAAGATGGCCTAAATCCGCCCCTGGCTAAGAAAGAAGTGAACTAATGTACATGATTCAGTCAAGCTGGTGGTTGCACAGGACACCATCGAAGCAGTGAAAATTGTGATACGGAGTTTTGGTTGGAAAGGGTTTGCTTTAGCTGTAATTGTTGTGTAAAGCTTGCATGCCAGGGCGATTCCAAATATAATATCACCCCTTGGTAGTTTCTTTTAACCTCTGTAATTTTTCAAACATTTCTTATCTAAACATTTCTTATCTATTCTTATCTAAAAATAAAAAAATCAGAAAATCAACTGCTGATGATATTGATGAACTGTCTTGAACAAAATTGGTAAGGAGCAGAGAGGGATGAATTTAAATGTATGATTTTCATTATGGGGAGGGAAATGATATTCAAATGCTGGGGAACAATCCTCAACAGATCTTCTTTTTTGTAGGCCTGCGTTGAAACCCAGTCAGGGAAAGTGGTCCTGATAGAGCGCTCGCATCAAGTTTAACTTAAAACTTCTTATGGTTTTTAATGTGGCAACACAACAGATGCATTTCTTAATTTGTTTAACAAGGAATTACAGTTACGTCCAAAAACATTATTCTTAGTAGATTACCCATGTACTCATGGATACTTCTAAAAAAATTTGGTTAATTATATTGTTTAAATGGCACTTAAATCACTGGATATTCCCTATCTTGTTCTTATCATCTGGCAGTCAAATTGAGACCTGATAAATGCTACTGAGTTGACTGCTGAGTTCTGGACCTGTTTAGAATTCTTCACAGGGTTTGGCAGATTGCAATAGAGACTTTTGGCTTTTAATATCTTGTACAGGAAGACTGTACAGGATATTACATTAGAATAATCAAATTAAAGGGTTTTGCCGGATACTTTGTATTGTATTTGGAAATGATCAGTGGTGTGATAGGCATATGCTTACTGTATGCACATAAACACCTTGGTCAGTGCTGCCATTCTTGTCATAATTCACTTTTCAAATGTACTGTTGCTTGCAGTGGTATCCTCTATGAATAAGTGTTGGTATGGCAATTAAATGAAGAAAAAATTGCCAAGTTTTTCGAATATCATTAAATAAATTTTTACAACTGATTCTTTGGTAATATTTGTCTAAAATATCAGGTTACGTAGTTCTAGAGTGACCCCTTACCTGTGATGGTGCCATGTGTGAAGGGGCCTGAAGAAATGATAGAACTGTTAAAGAGTTTAATAACTCGTGTAATTGTATCTGTCTAACAATATGGTTTGTTGTCTGAAGAAAAGATTTCTGCAGTTATGATACTTTTCATTCCTTGTCTGATGGGAAGTTGTTGATCAAGAAAGTTAACTATCACATTTACCACAGAAAAAATTGACTTAATGTGTTGCTTATATTTAATGACAGAGACATTTGAATGTGAGAGGACAGATAAATAAAGAAATAACACAAGATTTTAAACAAACTTGCAGGCCTGACAAAACACAAATGCAATGTGACTCATTACAAGAAACTTGTGTAAACAGAATTCAATTATCTATGTATGAACATTCACAGTTGAAAATATACGGGCGGTTCATTACACGAATTCAGCACCTAGATAGATGTGTGTCTGTTCCACAGATTCATTGGAATGACAGGTAAGGTGCTACTTTTTCAGGCCTGTAACCAGCAATTTCACAGGGGTTCGTTTTCTGAAAAAGTTTACCATTTACTATGTTACCTTAGTGAACCTAGATTAAATTTTACCCAGATTGGAGCCTGTTGTTTCCAGCCTGTGGGCTTTTTTTTTTTCAACATCATCAGTCAAAATGGTGAGTTCCTAGAGGTAGAGCAAATAACTCAAATTCTGAAAAATTATGCTAGGATAGAAATAATAACCCAGAAACCATGCAGAATGATGTTTCTGTATTATTTGATGTAGAAGGGTTCTAGATTGTAATGACAACTTGAAGAAAATAAGATGGTCATGTAAACTCATTCTTGGGGTCGTGCCACGAGGATGATAGTGAAAATAACTCACATTCTGAAGAATCATGACAGAAATAATAACCCAAAAACCAGAATGATATTGTTACTGCAGTGCTTGATGTAGAAGAAGGGTTTTACACTGTAATGATAACAATACATAAAAAAAAAAGAAGGACATGTAAATTCAGCCCTGAGGTCGTGCCCTGAGGATGATAGTGATCGTGTTGCATTGAACTCACATATCTACACAGTGTAATGCCAGGCAGGCTTTGTGCTGTTATAGAATTCAATATATTAAATGTCCCATTGAAAAGTTGTGGGTGAATGCTGGTATGTGAACAGGTCAACCAAGGAACATGGTACATTGTACCATGTATTAACTTGACAGATGATTCTTTCATGTGTACTGAGTGTTGATATATGTAACATACATACACATCCTATATATCTGGGTCTTCCCTTCTCAACAACCCTTTTGGTATTAGCATTAAAAATAAAGCAGGTTCATGACTAACTTATTTATATTACTATAAATGGGTGGCAACCTGTATTTATCTGCTCGAGACCATATTGCATAACCACTAAACAATTCCATATGATATGTATCTCAGAGCATGATAATATACTCCTTTTTCTCTTTTTATGCTCTATAACTATCAATATAGGTAGCATTGTGAGGTTTTATCATGGAACTGAGACTGTTACAGCTGCCTTAGGTTTCACATATCATGTGTCTTTGATGCCTTCAACTGAAAATAAATGTTTTTTTTTATTTAATATTATTTTAAAATATTTATTTTAGTCCCAATCGAAGCCTATGCATTCCTGGGTGCTGTGGTGTGTTTTATGCTGCTGCTTCTAGTCTTCTTTCTGTACCTCAACAAACAGCTGTGCTTCAAGGATTGTGGAGGCTTCCCATGTATAGACAGGCCCAAGGATAAGAAGGATAAAGTTAAAGAATTAGGTAAGGTCCTNTTTAGTCAGGCTGTGGTATATTGAGACACCAAAAAATCCTTATCTATGGAATTTGTAGCAACTTTAACGGTTCAGATTGATATTTATCTCCAAAACTTGTGTCTGATATTCCAATGAGAAAAACTGTTTAATGCATGAAAAAGCTCAATGGAAAATTAGCTTAAATGTTTATATCTTTATAAATACATCAAACATTTTTCTAAGAACAATGCATCTCCTCCTATTTCTCTTAACAATTAAAGACCACCAAGCAGCAAATTATACTTATGGTATATAATCACCTTAACACAGATAATAGTACATAAGTCCCAAATCCTAAGTCTTTTAAATTTTTTTCATGATTTCCATAGTCCAGAAGGTAAAATAAGATATAAAATATATAATAAATTCAGTAGTTGGGTGCATGTGAGAAGGTAAAATAAATAATGCCTCAAAATTAATCCAGCATTTCCGGACTAAAGTGGTATTATTTGGTTACTATTATCCTTTCCTGATACACGTTAATCCCTCTTTTCTGGTGCTCTCATGCCTCTCTGCTTCAAACAAGAGAACAGTCACTTCTTTACAACTAAATTTTGGTTATGTCATTCTTCCTTGCTAGTCCATTTACCCTTTCTCCTAGTGCCTCCACTACACCCTAACACTTCCATCACTCTGCAGTCAGTCATAGCTGACCCCAACAAATAACAGTATTGTTATAAAGCACAATCTTGGAACAAGATCTTTTATTTAAATTTACAACTGACTGCAGGTCTGACTTTCATCTTCAATCACTGTGGCCAATTACACAATTCCTCATTGATTATCCAAGATTTCACACTTTTGGAAACGATAAGGAAAAACCTCATAATATTGAACGAAATGCCATATGCTAGTATTACTTTCAATTCACTTGACATCCGTTATTTTGATTCCCTTCCAGATTTGCACACTTAAGGTTTTCAAGAGCCATGGGTTTTAGACCACATATCACAGTTTGCTGCAATACAATTCATTCATGCATTTATAACCAAATATAGATGGTAATTGCATGATTTAAGACTGTTGTCAAGTTTTTTCCATGGAGTTCCTAGTTAATGATAATGTCATAGGGATAATATAACACAAATACCACCACAGTGGGACTTGCGGCTTGATAATGGCACAAAATGTTTAAACAATTGTGTATTTTGTGGTGTAAAATGGTTACATTAACCCAATTCACATTCACTAGAGTCAGTCAAAGAGTACATCTGCACAGACTAACAAGCTGGCTTTCTAACAATGACAACTGTGCCAAGAATGACAATTTTGGGGACTATTCTAAGACCCCATATGTCCCACTTTTATTAACATTTTCATCCAAAACCAGCTTTTAACGTCTGTGTCTGTAGCAGCTGCATTGTGTGTGTGTTCGTACAGTTTAGTTTGGAATGACAAAGCATTATTAACTTTCTATCAACACCTCTGCATGAACATAACAATGGTACTAAACACTATCCAATTGTATGATGTAATATATATAATGCAGTGATAGAACCTTAAATCATCAATTTCAAAGTGCCATAACTCGCCATGGAGTTATGAATAATGTGTTTTAATGACAAGCATATTAACAGAACTCTCAACAGACAGGTCTTTTCAATGCAATTATGAGGCTTTGATTTGTCGATAAATGATTTAAACAGGCATTACAAACTGGCTCCCCAAACACTGATGTCTTCACTGTTATACTGATCCTTAACTAAGCTGATTAATTACCTTAACTGGCTTTTGATAATAAGATGAACTGGCCGTTGAACATTCTCTTTAACAATGTCAGTTTTATGTGAGAACAGTCAAATGTAAAACCTCTAGCAAACTTTCATTAACACAAAATACGTAACTTTGAGAATTATCTCTGAATAAGACAGCACAGATTTAAGGAAATTAATACTAGCATCGGATGTCCCGACATTTATGAATTCCTAGTCTTTGACTTTATTGCCTCCTCATCTTTCACTAAAAATTCCTAAGAAGATTTTGAAACCAAGTGGGCCAGCCAGTCCCATAGCAATAAGGAAATTTCCTGCACACAAGCCTTATGTCTATCATGTAATGTTAAACCCTTGGCAATAAGGTAACAAGCAAACCCTGACATTTCCTTCCAGCCAGGTGTAAAGTTACCAGAACCAACAGTTTGCAACCAGTGCTCATCAATCCACATTACATACACAACACAGGGGTAGGTTAATTTAGCTGCAGAATAAAAGTGCAGTTACAGTGAAGATAAATCGATCCTTCTAGTTAACACCCTTGGTTTTATATAGGTACATGTAAATAAAAAAAGACAAATGTCTTCTCTTGACTTACCCTGGGGGAGGGGGGAGGGGAAGGGGAGGATGGCAGGGAGTTATACACCCCATTTCCATAGATTAGATCGACCTACTTTAGATCAACCTAACTCCCTGGGGGTTCACGCTAAATAGCTGTCAGCCAGGCGGACACGAAAGTTAAAGTCATAATAACTCTTCGTTTTGGCCAAAAATTGGATTTTCCTGGAAAAAACGGCAATTTTCCCGTACTTACCAATGGCCAACGACCCCATTCCTGCATTCAAAGTTAATCCAGGGTTTTTTTCCTAAACGTACGGTTTTTTGTTAAAATCTCTTAAGAGATTTTAACTGACGGAGCTCTCTCTGACATTGCAAAGTCACTGGTGACCTACTTAAAACCGCGGGAAAAGCAGACAACAACAACACTATATAAGATTCATGAGATATATATTCGTCTTTTTGTTAAAAATGCATTTATATCCACAATGTGTGCCATTCTGGGCTTTTCGTTATC